>JAJJMB010001160.1:2575148-2674518 GCA_023531105.1 Papaver atlanticum | reverse complement strand
GACCCGTAGCCTTTTGTAAATTTGTATGTCAGCCGACCGGATGCGCGTAGCAACCCGTAGCCTTTTGTAAATTTGTATGTCAGCCGACCGGATGTGCGTAGAAACCCGTAGCCTTTAGTAAATTTGTATGTCAGCCGACCGGATGCGCGTAGCAACCTATAGCCTTTTTTAAATTTGTATGTCAGCCGACCGAATGCGCGTAGCAACCCGTAGCCTTTATTGAATTAGTATGTCAGCCGACCGGATGCGCTAGCAACCCGTAGCCTTTTGTAAATTTGTATTCCCATTGCTCATTATTGATAACCGTTCTTTATTATGCGGAACAATTGCTTGTACATCGATTAAGCTTATATATGCATGATTTTTTTTTAGCCATTTGTCATTGATGGGTGATTTGATCTCGGTCACGTTCATGCGCCTTAGCTCAGCTACTTTCCTAATTCTGAAAGGCCCTTCCCAGTTTGCCGCGAACTTTCCCGCGCTAGTATTTGTTTGTACGTGAGGGGCGATTTTTAGAACTAAGTCGTCGACCTTAAAAATCCTTTCTTTAAGGCCCTGGTTGTAATAATTAGCCGTTCGTTTCATGTACGCCTCGGCAAATCATTCTGTGCAAGCCCTTTTTTCTACTATTGTGTCTAGGTGCGTGAAGAGACTCACTTCGTCTGGTGTGGTGTGGCTCGCCATTGCTACTCTTGATGATGGGACCGCTATTTCTGCAGGTAATATGGCCTCTTCCCCATAAATTATAGAATAAGGCGACACTCTTGTTGAGCTACGCTTTGAGATCATATATTCCCATAGTGCTAGGGGTAGCTGCTTCCATCCTCTATGGTGATCATGCACTGTTCTACTCAGGATTCGGAGGAGGGTTTTGTTAGTGGCCTCCGCCTGTCCGTTTCCTTGAGGGTAATGGGGAGTTGACGTGTGTAATCTCGTGTTATACTGTCGTAGCAGGTCTATTACATCCTTGTTCATGAAAGACTTGGCGTTGTCCTCCCTAATTATCATTGGTGTACCGAAACTACAAATGATATGCTTTTTGATGAATGCGACTATGGTCTCTCCTGCGTAGTCCTTTATAGGTATCGCCTCAACCCATTTGGACGAATAATCTGTTGCGGTAATTATGTATTTGTGGCGCTTCGAGGAATTTGGATTTATCGGGCCTATAAGGTTTAATCCCCAGCTATGGAATGGTCATGGTGTTACTATGCTGTGTAATTGCTTGTATGGCGCTATGATCAACGCTCTGTGCATCTGGCAGCTTAAGCATTTCCTGACATGTTTGGCGGTATCGCTTTCCATGGTCGGCCAGTAAAAACCTCTTTCATAGATTTGCATAAATAATTTCAGCATTCCTTGGTGTTCAGCATTGCGAGACTGGGTCATGACCTCCATCGCCTCTTGATCAGATAAACATCGTAAGATCGCATTGGTATAACTTCTTCGGTAAAACACATTTTCATTTATGAAGAAACGGGTTGCTTTTTTTTGTATTTTCAGCGCTGCTTGTCTTTCTTTAGTTAGCTTGTCGTGTTTGAGGTAATCGATGTATGGTTGTCTCCAATCGACGCCCTTAGCTGAGCATACTTCTGCAGATTATGGTGTAGCCTGACAGTCAGTGCAATTATCTTGAATGGCCTCCCATTGTACTGACATGCTCGGACAATATACTCTGTGTCACTGGAGTTTCCTATAAATATGCACGGCGCCAGTCTGTCCACAGGTCTCCTCATGTAATTTTTGTAGTATTTTCCCCGTTTCCCTCTTATTGACACACCTAGCAAAGGATCCTCCCGCGACACGATAGTATAAAGCTCCTTGTATTACTAGGAATTGCTTTAGTACCTTGGTGGGCATAACGTTATTCTCGTCAAATCTTCAATATACACTCTTCTCTAGTCACCCGCCTCGTCGAATGCTAAATCTTCCTTCCAGGTACTAGGCAATTCCCTCTTTTTTATTGTTACCGTGCCTTCGTCCTTGCCGTTTAGCCGCATCTTGCTTGCCAGGGTAGCCAAAGCATCTGCATGTCAATTTCCACTTCTGCCCATGTGATCTAAAATTGATCCCATTTGATGGATCAAATTTTGTGCTTCTGCTTGGTAAGGTGCTAGATGCTCTTCTTTGACGTGAAAGTCCTTGTTCACCTGATTTGTTACTAGTTTGGAGTCCCCTTTTACCTCCATGCTTCCGAGGTTGAGCTCTTTCGCCATTCTCATCCCTAGTATTAACGCTTCGTATTTGCCGATGTTATTACTATACGGGAAGTATAGTTTAAATGAATACGATAGAAGATCGCCTTGTCATGCTTCGAATACTACTCCAGCTCTGGGTATATTTTCGTGTACCTCGTCATCTCCTTCTCCTGGGAACATTACCACCAAGTCGACTATTTCTTGGCCCCGTACTCCCTTGGGTCGCTGATATTTGAGTTCAAGTTCAGACAGCTGTAGTAGCCATCTAGCAGTTATTCCTGTTAGGACTGGCTTGGAATCTAAGTACGCTATCAGGTTGACTGCGACTACGACGATCGTTTCATGAGCCAGTAGATACGGGCGTAACTTTTGTACAGTGTAGATGCGGGCTAGGCATGCTTGTTTCACGCGCGAATATCTCAGCTCTACTTCCCTCAGGACTCGGCTGACGTAATAGATGGGTGATAAGTTGTCGTTTCCCATGTCTTGCACCAATACATCTCATGTTGCTAGACTGATGGACGCCGTGTAAAAGTATAGAGGAACACCCCTTATCGGTGGCCTAAGGACCTGTAGGCTGACCAAGAACTGTTTGAGTTTCTGAAACGCCGAGCATTGTGCTTCTCCCCATATGAATACGACGCTTATCCTTAATAGAGGTAAGAACGCGGATAACAGCTGGGCGAGTCCAGGTATAAAGCGTCTTATGTAGGATATCCTTCCGATGAATGCCTATAGTTCTCTGGTGTTTGTTGGTGGCACCATGGTTCTGATGGCTTTGACTTTATCTGGATCCACTTGAATTCCTTCATCGGTTACCACGAAACCCAGGAACTTTCCCGATGCTACTCCAAAGGTGCATTTGAGAAGATTCATTTTGAGCTTGAATTTCCGACTTCGCTCAAAAACTGTTCTTAGGTGTGTTACGTGATCTTATGGAATCCGCGATTTCACTACTATGTCGCCCACGTACACTTCCACTATTTGGTGTAACAAATCATGAAAGATTGACGTCATAGAACGTTGGTAGGTGGCACCCGCATTTTTTAGACCGAATAGCATCACGACGTAGTAAAAGTTCCCGTACAGGGTCTGGAAAGCGGTATTCATTGCGTCTAATGCTGCCATCCTTATTTGATTATACCCGCTGAAGCAATCCATGAAGGAGAACCTTTTAATGCCCCTTGTTGCGTCTACTGTCATGTCGATGTTGGGTAACGGGAATTTATCTTTAGGGCATGCCCGATTGAGGTCTCGATTGTCTACACAGCTGATTTTCCCATTCTTATTTGTCACGGGTATGATGTTTGGCTAACCAAGTTGGGTGTTGGATGGGTTTGATGAATTTATCTTCCAACAAAACATTCCACCTCCTCTTTTATTGCGAGAGCCGTCTCCCTTGGGAATTCACGACTCCTCTCTTTTATTGTAGTGAAATAGGTTGTATCTTTGGTATCTCGTCTGATTCCTTTGGGTGTCATAGAAAACTGCATCTGCCATATATGCTTCTTCCGGGTCGAATTGGGTTACTTATTGCGGGGATCCGATATTTCCTACCTCCCATGTTGGTTTTGACACACTAGTGGTACGTCGAAGGTACGAATTTGTGATTAAGTAACCATCCTCGCCCCAGGAGCACGTGAAATGTGTTATCTTCTTCCAAGACGTAGAATAGCGTGAGCGCTTTGATGGGGCTGACCTTCATTACCAAGTTAACGATTCCAATAGCTGTTTGTGTGTGGCCTCCAAATCCCTTTACAACCGTTGTCCGCATTCATATAGATGATCGGTGCACCTCTAGAATTTCAAGAGTGTGCGTGGAGATTTTGTTTAGAGATGCGTCGCCGTCGACAAAGGCTCTCTTCAACTGCTGCCGATTAATAGTTACTGTGAAATAAAGAGGTCTAAGATGCTCTCCGGGGTAGCAGATATCTTCGTCCGTGAACACGATCGCTCCCTTAGGCATAGGGTCATAAGGTTTTCTTGCTGCAATGTCAGCTATTTCTTTCGAAGCCTCCTTAATCTGGTTTTCACTAAACCCCGGTGAGTCGAAGAACTGCTGGGCTAGTATCGTTTTCGCAAATTGGCTGGATACGCCATCAGTGTTTTCGAATAATGGGATTTCTGCCTTTGCCTCATGCACTTTCTCGGTATCTTCCCAGGGCATCCATATGTCTCCACTTGGGTCATGTGAAAGCATCATGACGTGGTGTTGGATCGGTTCATTGGTCCCTTGGTTATTCATTTCGATATATCCCGCCGTGTGCTTTCTCTGGAATTAATATCCATTGGAGGTTGTAACACTCGACCGTTAGGTGTTGTATCCTTCGATGATAATGACAGTACCTGCCGTCGCTCTGATCAACTGTACTAGGATCCATCTTCGTTGGTGGTAATTGGATATCCTTGTTTACCAGCCATTATCCTAGTAGACCTACGATTTGTTCCCGACTGCATGGTAGGGGCGGTGGTTTGATGAAATCTCGCTTTTGATCTCTAGCACCTTCTCGATTGTACGACTGAGTCGTCTGTGCATTCCATCCCTCTTGACTATTATTCGCGCGAGTATTACGCGGGGCTGCTGACACGGTGTTGACTGAATGGCGCGAAGCATACTCTGCATTGGATTCATCCACACAATCATAAATCCTTGTTGTCGCTTCTTCTAGCTCAACAAAGGTTTGGAACCGAAAAGTGACTAGGCTTCTCTTGAAATCTGGAGTCATTCCTCGTATGAAAATGTCTACTAACGTGTCTTCTTTGATATCCTCGTGGCAATCCAAATTGAAATGCCAAAACCTGGTGATGTACTTTCCTTTTCCCTCTCCTATCCGCTGATTGCATCTGCTCAAATCTATCGATGTGATTTTTCTCTTGGCTGAATAGAATTTTCTGAGAAAAAGAGTGGACATGGCCGTCCATGAGCTCCCTGGCTTCAGGTTGTCGTACCAGGTAAACGATGTGTCCGTTAGCGACTTTGGGAATTCCCTTAAATAAAGCTTCCCATTAGTTGCTTGACCGTTCATGGTTGATAGGAATCGACTAAGGTGTTCACGCGCATTCCCTTGCCCGTTGTATACTTTGAACTTTGGTGAGGTATAATCCTTGGGGTATTGATATTCTTCAACTTCGTAGGAATATGGGTTGTTCGTGAAATCGTAGTTGTCCTACTTCACCACTCGATAGTGTGTTTCCAGATACTTTGATATCGCCACTTTCGACATGACTATGGGCGCTTCCTCTCCATCTCCAGTATCCTTTGTCGTTTCTTTAGCGTTTTTTTTTCTTCAATTTCAGCCGCTTTCAGCAATTTCCTTAATTCTTGCTCTCTCCTAATGTGATCCTCCAGCTCTCTTTGCATGTCATGCAGAGATGGTTGCGCGGGTGGTGTATCTCCGGCTGCTTGTTATTTGTCCTTTTCCTGTAGAGCCTCTGTTCTTCTCCCTCGTGTAATCGGACTTCCTACTATTCCCACTCTCTCTCCTTCAAGGTTAAGCGGCTGACCAACTGGATGATTCTCCAGCGCGCCTATGCTAGTGTCTTCTTGGTGTGTTATGGTGGAAGGGAGACGAGCCTCCGGGTGTGGTCGCCAAATGTTGATGAGTGGATATGAGATTGGTCCTACACCTCCTAGTCACAACAATGACAACACTTTCCTAGAATAGTATGAAAGAGAGCTTGATTTCTATTGTACTATGTCCTTGCTTTTATAGGTTTTTCCGAAAACCCTTCTTCTCATGACATCATGCCACATGTTATAGAAGTTCCCTTATTTACAACTACTGCCATTCCTCCCAATGTGACCTTCTACTTCTCCACTAATCCCTTCCTTGTCCCTTCTACTTTTTGGATATATTCTATTGTACTTGGTATTTAGTCCCCAAGTCCATATGTTTCATGATGGGTTTATCCTCCCTTCAGGGGCTCCCCAGTCCTGCTAAGGGTTAATCATTTTCATGTATCAACAACTAATATTAAAAAACACTTCTACAGGTGAAAATGCAATTAAAAAAGTATGAAAGTTAAGCCAACAAAAATAAATTCAGTTCTCTGGATAATTTTGATGACGATCTTAAAAAATAAGTATCCTTTCTATAATCTTTGTTTTATAATCCTCCATCTCTTAATATATTTTTTTTGGCATTATGAAAGTCTAGAACTAACTGTTGAAACATACAGTGCTCATTGAACCATAAAAACCAACCAAAAACCGATAAGCATATCCACTTCATTAAAACGGACACTACCTCTGATTTTTGGCATATGCCAAGCATATTTTGGGTGATAAAATTTGAAGATGTTTGACACAATATCTAAACCAAGTACCCTATATCCTAAGTAATATTTTTGTAACTTTGATATCCAGCCACGTATTTTCATTTAACAAGGATTCTAGTTTCTTATCATCTAGTAACAATTTAAGAAATAAAATGACAGAATTGAAAAATAAAAATAAAACTAGGTTTGAATACTTACAGGGGTTTCAAGCAGCTATCCCAGACTCAAAAATTTAGAGGAAACTTATGTAATTGGATCAAAAAAGAGTTTAAAATATTAATCAAACATCTAACCAATAACACTAATGTTAGAGCACTGCTCGGTCGAACTCGCAAGCGTTGCTATCTCAAGCTTGTTGGTCAAGTTTAGTTGCCAAAACTATAAGTCTTGATTTCCACTCTACTTATAGCTAAGTCTCGGACTAGGATAGTAAGTGTAGTTGAGCTCTAGACTCCACGGTGTTCATCATGCAAAGAAGAAGAACTACTCAAGGAACTGGTGGAACTTCATCGACAAAAAGGTATGTGGATACTTGAACTTATTAATCACTCAAAAGCCTATCTACTTTATCTCCTATCTTGAGACAAAAGTCGTATTGCTATATAGACTTCGACTATACACATTTGTTATTTTGAGCCGAGTCTATCTCGCTTATCTATTTCTCGAAATATGTGTTGGTAAGCTTTCGCTTTGGCCATGTTCATCTTTACTCGTGACGAAAATCATGTTGAACATTTCAATTTCTTGAAAATCGCTTTGATGAAAAATAGTTTGTGGATAACAACTATATAACATCCTCTAAGAGTGTTTCAATGATTGAAATGAGAGTTTTGAATATATAACCATGATTGGATATAAACATTGTATGTGAACTCATACTTACGCAAGTCCAATATCCTTGAACCAAAGTATGCGTACTTTACTGGTTTAGGATGACCGGAGCTAAGTCAGCGTACCTGTACGCGTACTGTCGGAAGTTCACATCCCGTGAATTTCTGCTGGAGTTTGTGAACCAAAAACAAGCTCAATCCGGGTACTTAAGTATGCGTACCCGTATGCGTACTTAAGTGGGTTATTTTCTATAAACGGTTTATTCGTGAACTAAGACATTTATAAATTAAGGAATGCAATATTTGCAAACCGTGGCTATAATGTTCATGAATTGATTCGAGTAAATCAAAATCGATTTTGCTTCAATTGTATCTTGTATACTTCTATGAGATCTAAGCAATTGAACAACTCTTTAACTAGTTCATTTGAGTCATTTGAACTAGTTATGGTTAAGATGAATAAGGTTGATATGAAAGTGCTCATATGGCTAACAATTGGTTAACTATTGTTGAACCAACTAGGTGTACACGTTTAGGTACGGTTACTCAAACCTAAATGAAGTTACATTTCAATTGTGTATGACAAGCTAAGTTCAATCTAACGGTTGAAAGATATTAGCTTGAATCTAATCAGGTTTTCATCTAACGGTGAATATTGAATGCTTTGTTACCAAGGTAACTTAGATTGCAAACCCTAATTTGGAGACTATATAAAGGAGAACTCTAGCAACTGAGAAACCTAATCCCCAAACATCATGTGTGATACTAGTTGTATAAGCTAGAGTCGATTCTCCTTTAACCTTAGGTTTTTCTCGAGACCCTGTAGGTTAACGACTTGAAGACTTCATTGGGATTGTGAAGCAAGACCCAACTATTTTCTCTGTAGTTGCGTGATCTGATCTTGTTGTTTCTATCGTGATTGAGTACAATCATAAGATTGGCTTGAGGTTTATATCTCCGATAGTTAAGATAGAAAAGTAGTCACAAACATCTTCGTCTCATTGTTTGTGATTCCACAATATCTTGTTTCGCTAGTCGATTAAGATTATTGTGAGGTGATTGATATTTCTAGGCTGTTCTTCGGGAATATAAGTCCGGTATATCAATTGGTTCCTGTTCACCTTGATTTATCAAAAGGCGGAACAAAACTCATAGGTATTTCTGTGGGATACAGATTTATCTATTCCTGTAGACTTTTCTGTGTGAGACAGATTTGTTTATTAAAGTCTTCGACTTTGGGTCATAGCAACTCTTAGTTGTGGATGAGATCATCTAAGGGAATCAAGTGCGTAGTATCCTACTGGGATCAGAGACGTAAGGAGCGCAACTATACCTTGGATCAGTATGAGATTGATTGGGGTTCAACTACAGTAAGAACCGAAGTTAGTTTGTAGAAGGCTAGTGTCTGTAGCGGCTTAATACAGTGTGTGTTCAATCTGGACTAGGTCCCGGGGTTTTTCTGCATTTGCGGTTTCCTCGTTAACAAAACTTCTGGTGTCTGTGTTATTTTTTGTTATATAATTGAAATATCACAGGTTGTGCGTTGAATCGATCAATTGGTAAATCCAACCTTTGGTTGTTGATTGAAATTGATTGATCCTTGAACATTGATCTTTGGTACTCTTGTATTCAATCAGGCTCGTAGATTTCTATTTGTTTGAGTGAGGATTGAATCGAGAAATTGAGATATAACTCTTTGATATACTTTTTATTAAGATTGAGTCTGACTGTCTAGTTGATTCTCTTAAAAGTATATTAGAGTTAGTCCATACAGATTGCTAAGCGAAATATTGGGTGAGGTTGTTAGACCCCTGCTTTTTCAATTGGTATCAGAGCAGGCAAACACGTATAAGACCTTAGAAGTCTGTGTTTGTAAGCGATCTGACTCTATGGACAGAAATGCTATCTCTATAAACGTACCACCAGTCTTCGATGAGTCAAATTACTTGTGGTGGAAAATTGTTATGCGTGCCTTTCTTTAAGCGCGTGATTTTCAATCATGGGTTTATGTAGTTAATGGCTATGATGCTCCCGTTGTGGCAGTAGGAGATGAAACCGTACCTAAAGATATTGGTGTATATGACGCTGCAGAGATACTTGCTAAAAAGAAAATTTCCGACGGTTTGAATGCAATCATACATGCCATTACCCCAGATCTTCAGCACCATGTGACTACGTGCACTCGTTCTAAAGATGCTTGGGATATCTTAGAAACCGTATTTGAAGGGAATACTAGTGAAAAGGAAGCCAGGCTTCAAAACCTAAATTCCGATTGGGAAAACCTCCGTATGGCAGATGAAGATTCATTTGATGAGTTTAATCACAAAGTGTCTGAAATTGTTAATGCATCCTTTGCATTGGGTAAGACTATTCCTGAAAAGGACATTGTGATGAAAATTCTCAGCTCGCTACCATCTAGATACGATTCTAAGAAGCATGCCATCGTTGAAGGAAATAACCTTGATGCTCTCTCCAGAAATACCTTGGTTGGGAAGCTAAAGATCTTTGATCATGAGCACACATCCAAAACCGAAAAGGATGTTGCCTTTAAAGTACAAAAGAACACTAAATTACTTGATAAAAGTAAAAGTGCTTGCATCTCTGAGGATGATCTTTCTGAGGATGATTCATCTGATGAAGATCTTGACAAGTAAGTCTCGTTGATCACAATATAGTTTAGAGATCTTTTATTGAAGAGAAGTAAACGGTTCTCCATAGATAAACCCATATCGTCAGTTATACCTCACAATCGCATTCCTCCTAAAAACAAAGATGATGACGAGGATATGCCACAGTGCTTTAAGTGTAAAGGTTTTGGTCATTTTGCAAATAAGTGTCCAAATCGAATGAAATACACTGGAAACAAAGGTCTTGCTGCAACTCTTGATGAAATGTATGACAACTATGATTCTAATGAAGACTTAAAGTCAAGTGTTGCACTTCTTTGTGAAAATATTGATTTTGATAATTGTAGCAATACATACATTAATCTTGATATTCTTTCAGAAGAGAACTCAACCAATCTGGAAGAAAAAACTGACCTTTCCGTTGGAAACTCTCTGTCTAATTTTTCTGGCTCTACTATGTGTCTAGCTGCTTGTACATCTCGGGTACCTGTATCATATTCCAAGTTGACATGCTCATATTGTTCGCTCAAGGGCCATGAACTGTCAAAGTGTTTCAAGTATAAACACAAACTGAGGCATGCCAACAAACTTCAACGAAGAGCAAATCGATTAGCAAACAAGCTCAAACTTGTTCAAAAAACCGCTGAGGTATGTAAGATTTTATCTTCGTCAAAGAAGTTAGTTTCCAAGGATATGTCAAGACCACTAGAGAAAAGAGTATGGTCTAAACATTTTGATAGACATGGTTCAATGAATTCCGTTCAAAGAGGTTATGGAGAACAGATTGTTGTTCACCGCAGCACAACTTGATTATGTTGTTTGGTGCGTCTTGTCTCATGTGCCTGATCAAAAGAGACAAGATTGTACACACTTCAGGCTTTAGAAAAGAATGTTTTTGTTTTCTCTCTTTTCTTAGTTTTGCTGTGTTTTAAAAGACTGGAATTCATGCCGCTTTTCATATCTAATTGATATTAGAAAGGACTTTCCTTTTTAATCAATAAAAGAGGGTTAAAATTGACAATTCTGCTTTTTATAGGGTATGAGTTGTGCGTACGTGAATCCTTTAAGTGTATAAAGGTTCCATAACCCTATATTCCTTTTTCCTTCCGTGAAACTCTTTTTATCTTAAGACTGCTTGTTGAGACTTAAGTTGTGATTTCCTCTCACAAACCCGTACGCAGATGGATACTCCAAGCATCATGTCTTCTGATGGAAAAGATGTTAATATGATTGCTAAGCCATAATCATGAAGTAAAAAGAAAGATCTCCATTACCTCCAACTTTGAAAAGAAAAAGAAGGAATGTGAGGAAGCCAATAGTTGTTCCTTCAACTCCTCAGAAGTTTTCTGATGTTCTTGAAGAGTTGAAGGAAACAAGGAAGGAGATTCAACAAATAAAGGCTTTTGTTATGAGAACTCTTGAAATTCAGAAGGCCCTGGTTCAACATCATCAACCTAGAAGGTTTGTTGGAATTAACTCCTATCTTCACGAACCGTATGTTCCAATGGTTGTTGACGACAAGGAGTTCGGGGACGATAAAGAATTTTTCAGAGGTCTCAATGTCTAGGAAAGCTTCTTATGATAATTTTATTCTTGTGTTTTTAAGAAGAATAACTAGATTTTTGAATAGCCATTATTGTGATTACACATAGTTATGTCCAACGTTTTCATCTTCAATGTTAATAGATTTATTTATTTAAATTCTAAAGTTTGTTTGGAAGATGATTTTTGCAGTATTAATCTTTATGGTTTTATATATTGCAATTTGTTATGGGATACGTGTGTTTGCGTCCATGAACTATTATTGTCCCATACGTTGTCAAAAGTTAAGTCTTTCGTACGTCGATATGCAAGTATTGATAAAAGAATGAATGAACTTTTGAAAAAAAACAAAAGTTAAGCCTTTTATGTCATTATGCAAATATTTATGGAAGAAAGGATGAGCTTTTGTTTACAAAGATTAAGTCTATTATATGTCATTGTGCAAATAGTGATGAAAGATAGAATGAATCTTTGTTTATTCCGCATTATTGATCTTCCCTGATCCATATTTTTATGTATATACTGTGCGGCTCCATAAGTTTTCTTATATTGAGCATTTTGCAATTAGATTAATCATTGGTTCTCTTGTGATTAATATAGTTGAGTATTCCGGTTGAATTAATCATGGGTTCACTTGTGGTTAATTCAATTGAGTATTTTGGATACAAATTCATATTTTTATGAGATTTGTTAATGTACAAAGAAATCCTTCTTTTCTCGTGAAAGTAAGGTCGCTCTTGTTGTTCTTTCCGGAATGACATTTTATGGGGGAGAGTTCTTAATTGAACTTGTGCTTAATTGCCAAATCTTTGTGGGGAGTGCGGCTGTGGAAAATTATAGGGGTTATCTTGTATCTTTATAAACTCCTTGATGAATGCATTTAGTTTCGACTATATGATTGCATCTAAGAAGTTGATATGTGCTTTCTTTTGGTCATGAAGTGTCTCTATGGAAATTTCATTAGGATCCCACTAGTTTTCGTACCTTTGCCAATTTTATTGACAAAAAGTGGGAGAATTAATGTGTAGTTCACACTACAATACATATGGTTTTCGGATCATTATGTAAGGGGGAGTGGTTTTCATGTTAGATGAAGTATTGACTAAGAGGGAGTGATACATATCACCATAGTATTGTTGTCAAAGTTGTGATACAATTGAACTTTGATGCTGTGTAATAATACTATGACACCGTGTAAAAATGATTGAGAGATTTTGTTTTCTCATTGTTATGGCTACGGATCTTCAACAACGGTGATGCTTCATTGAATATCTTTGGAATCATTGGAGTACTTGGAAGTGACGAAGATTTCGAGTAATGTTGAAGAACCAAGGAGATCATGCATGTGGAAGAGAAGCTGCAAAGTTTATTTATTTTGTATTCCATATGTATTGATAGTTTTGTCACTAAAATTGACAAAAGTGGGAGATTGTTAGAGCATTGATCGGTCGAACTCGCAAGCGTTGCTATTTCAAGATTGTTGTCAAGTTTATTTGCCAAAACTATAAGTCTTGATTTCTAGTCTACTTATAGCTAAGTCTCGGACTAGGATAGAAAGTGTAGTTGAGCTCTAGACTCCACGACGTTCATCATGCAAAAACGAAGAACTACTCTAGGAACTGGTGGATCTTCATCGACAAAAAGGTATGTGGAGACTTGAACTTATCTATCACTCAAAAGTCTATCTACTCTATCTCCTATCTTGAGACAAAAGTCGTATTGTTATATAGACTTCGATTATACACATTTGCTATTTCGAGCCGAGTTTATCTCGCTTATCTATTTCTCGAAATATGTGTTGGTAAGCTTTCGCTTTGGCCAAGTTCATCTTTACAAGTGACAAAAGTCATGTTGATTATTTCAATATCTTTAAAATTGCTTTGATGAAAAATAGTTTGTGAATAACCTCTATTTAACATCCTCTAAGAATGTTTCAATGATTGAAATAAAGAGTTTAGAACATGTAACCATCTTTTGATATAAGAAAATCTGAGGAGGAAGAGTAGACAGTATTGTATTGATAATCGCCTAATCGGTGTAAACTTAGGGTTTTTGGCTACAGGGGCGGGGAGGTATGGAGAAAGAGATACCAAATGTGAAAGTGAATGAAGAGAGAATAAAAAATTGGGTTTTGATAAATGTTTTGGACGGGCAGATGGTCGTTTAAAATTCCATCATACAGATTGTTAAATATTTTGAACGGTAGATATTTGACTAAGAGTTTTCATACGGATTAAGAGAAATCGTGGGCCAAACTCAATCCAAATGTAATGTCTTAGAAGGAGAATGAATTAGAAAAATGAGAAGTGAATGAGAATTGTTATTTGTTATTGACCTTCCACCAAACAGAAATCCGAATAATATCTCGAAATAAAAAAAAAACGGGAGAATGAGAGTAAAACCGGAGAATAGTTCTCTATTTTTTACTAGTCGTAAGCCCGAATGATGTATATGAATTATAATAAATTGTAATAACGAGAAATGAATTCGAAGATGAAAATGAATCAGAGAATTGTAAATTTTCTTCGATAAAGTAGATTAGTTCATACAGGTACATTTAGAGCTTTAATGTTGATTTCCGCTATTTAGAGAGATCATGAAGTAAATATTGGTTCACCATGGTATATTTATATTTTATTGCTCCATCACTAAATCAGGGCTCATGTTAGTTATTATCCACCGTTACAGTTTTATAGATACATCTAATTCGATTAATTTCAAAGTAACAAACACTTTAGAAAACTGGACCTTGACAACCGAGCAAAAAGAAAACCTAGACCTGACTAGTTTGGACTGGCTGGTTGTACGTGTATCGTGTGAAACGCACAGTTCGACTAGTTAACCCATTGAGTGAGTATATGAGTACATCAATCATGGTAACTATGATCTAGTAATTTCAATGAAATTATACAAAATTGGATACTATGGGATTAAATTCATTGATTTTCGGTCACATAGTATCATCTAATAACGCTGCCTCGAAAATTGAGTACAACTGCATTGAATTAAATGGAAATGCATAGATAAATCAGTCATGATGAGTATATTCAACACGATGACTATGATGTAATTCCGATCAATATGCATAGTTGAGTACAATTTTATTGAATATGTTGATTCTCAATCATGACAAGTATGATCAGGTAATCTTGACTTAAGTTCTATCTGTGTTCATTTAATTCACGACTTCATACTTCGTTCTATGATATCTCATCGAAATTTATTTGATGCACAAATATTTAAACCAAATAGGTTTCTTTATAATTAGGGATTCCGAATTTTTCTATCTCATCGGGATTTCTCCAATGCTTAGAATTTTCCACAAATATATCATTTGATTCATTATTTTTATTTCGTTTTATCTTACTCAATCTCGTCGAATACTTAGAGATTTGCATTTCTTTATTTGACATCAAATTCCAACCGGTCTCACTTGATCCCCTTAAATGCTTAGTCTGACTTAGTAAATTTCATTCGGTGTCACTCGTTGTACATCATTGCATAAAAAGGTCACAAATTTAATTGAGTCACTAAACTGTTAATTTATTCACTTGTGGAAAACAAATCGATCTAATATAATAACTATAAAAACTGACCGATTTATTTATACATTAGGATCCGAGAACAACATTTTATGAAAAACGTTTGTAGGATTGTCTCGTTTTTTTATAAGAAACGTATCACCAAATTATTACCTTCGAATTCGTTTTTTATAAAAAAACGTATCACCAAATTATTACCTTCGAATTCATTTTTTTTTACACTTGAAATTTTTTTTGGGTCAAATCTTATAAAGTCCGCCTATCCCCTTGTACATGGGTATGTAAAAATTATAGATTTAAATCGTTTAGCAAATTGAAATTTTAGGTTAAACAGAAAAAAAATATAATCAGCACAAAAGAACGAGTGTTATCTGTATGGTGTTTATCGAACCAATAGAAAAACAAAATCTCTAATCCAACGAATGTAATTGCAAACACAAAAAGGGACATGGATTACCACTTAGAAAGAAGGAAAATTGCTATCTCAACAGGCGGGAACAACAAAATTTTGGCGCATTATTTCCCCCAAAATTTCACTAAAATTTCTTTCCCTATGAAACCTAACCGAATCTTGCGATTCTCTGTTCCGCGTCTTTTTTTATTAAACCCTTCGACAAAACCCATGAACAGAACTTCACTAATTCCATTGTTCACCACCGTAAATCAATAAGAGAACCAAATCAGAAAACAACACCGCTCTGAGTGGTTAATACCCCTAAACCAAAACCCATCTGTTTTTTTTTTCTTCCAGATTTTATCTCATGAAGTTCTTCATTTTTCAGAGATTTTGAAGATGGAGAAAAGAAGATATATCGATGTATCTTGTTCCATGTTATCGTACATTGATTTTGGTAAGAAGATCTGTGTTAGTTTGAAATCTCTTCTTGTTATCTGGGTATTTTCGAAATTTTGATTTAAGTATTGATTCAAATAGGTTTATGTACTTTTATGTTGTGGGTTTTCTTATCGGTTCATGTGAATCATGTACCTTAGCTTCCTGTAATTTCTTAACTTCCTTCGCAGGTGCTGTTTTGCAGTTTCTATTTTGGGAAGAAGAAGAAGAAAAAATGATTTGACCGTAATGAACAGGTTAGGGGTTTAATTGCAAATCAACTCAT
Organism: Papaver atlanticum; assembly: GCA_023531105.1. Taxonomy (NCBI): domain Eukaryota; kingdom Viridiplantae; phylum Streptophyta; class Magnoliopsida; order Ranunculales; family Papaveraceae; genus Papaver; species Papaver atlanticum. The sequence goes on along the minus strand of JAJJMB010001160.1, from coordinate 2,658,383 downwards.
TTGGTCTGCTGATAACTTGATGTCCTTTATGTGTTTGTTAAAATGGTTAACTAGAATCTGCTTGGTTTTTATAAATAGGTATACAAGATGGATGGATGTGCAGTACCAAGATTCTATAGCTTTGACGACGATAGGTGGAGAAGAACCATCCTATTTCTATTTTTATGTCACCCTTCAAAGCTACAGATTCATCATCTAAGCAAGTTCTGCCATTTATGTTTCAGTTTCTCAATCATTAAATCAGATTTGTTTCTGTTGCTGAAGCAGTTCATTCTTTTGAAGGAACACACATAATCGCTGGTAAGCCTGGTAATTTCCCCACTCTCTCTTTTTCCCATTTTATTTTTGTTTGGTTGCTTGGGTCTTAAGGTTTAGGGCTTAATTTCATCTTATAGATTTAGTAATCCTAATCTCTTGCATTCTCGAATTGTTTAGTCTTTTCTGGTTCTGTGTAAATTAGGATCCAGGTACAGTCTACTTAGGTACAATCGTAAATTAGTACCATCCTCAAGCCTTATTTCTTGGTCGGTCACCCACCGTTGCGCGGTCATCTAGTGGATATGTACCATATTAGACTCAACTCTAGTCATCCATCTGGTGGTATATGCTCTTAATTTGTGTTGTGACCTATAAGTTTTCACTCGTTTTTGAAAGGGTGAGGTTTCAATAATTGGTAAAGAGTACAAGGGATACTTTAGTAGAAAATCATAATACTAGTAATTGTTTTCTGTAATTTTATAAAATGAATCTGAAATCGATAATCAACCAAAATTTGGGGAACTATATGAGTACTGTTTTCTTGAACTCTGCTCACTGTATTAGGCTAGTAGATGCAAGTCTTTTGTAGTTTTGAATAAGACAAATATGTATCACCTATGTGCAATTTGATCTAAGAATCTCACTGAAATACTTATTTCTTGGGATAGCTATTATTCTCACTTTACTGCTTTCTAGGTATCCATAGTGCATTAAGGAATCACTGCCCCATATTTGTTGGAGACAATTGTCGTCGTTAAAGAGAATAAGAGTGCCAAAAAAGAACATGATGTATAGTTTTGCTATTAGGACTTCCAATGTTCTTTTAAGAGGTAATCTTTTCTGTTTGCCGGTGCGCAAATTTTTTTCTTTCAAGCCCCCTAGTCTTGAATCCAGTTCCGCCACTGATTGTCCAATCATTCTTCATGAACATTAGAGCTCTTTCTCGACTGATGTGACTTCACATCTGTCTAAAGAAAGCAGATTTGAGTTCCCAGAGATATAAAAGATGCCAACTATATTATGATCTGATATTGCTAAATTAATCAATTAGAGTATTTATTGGAAATGACACTTTGATTATGGGTTTGTGTGGATGCGTGATTATGGGTTTGTGAAATGACACTGTTGACTCTAACCACCGAATGCACAGATCACTGTTGACTCTAATTTACCGCCTCTTTTAACATTTTGGGTGATTGAGCTATAGTTCTGTTGATGACCAATATTAGGTATTATGTATGTGCCTTCTGGCAATCTGGGTGATTAAGCTATAAGCCTATAAGTTTTTATTTTTTGCTGTTGGCGTTTGTTTTGGGGTTGAAAATCAGTATAAAAAGGTTTACACGGTATTATATTTTAAAGTTGGAAAATTAATGTGTGAAATTTGCAGGTTTTGTATGGTTTCTTTTGTTATCAATCATAAAGATTAAGCCATGCAGCTGGGTTGGCTGTGTTGATTCCGGTAAAGCCATTATCTATCCCTCATCAACAGTCTTACTCAAGTTATAGTCTAATTGTCACCATTACTTTAGTGAGAGCTGTTATTTACATTTAGTATGCTTATAGATTTTAATTTTTTTTCATAGAACAAAGACATTGTATCCCGAGGTTACGGAGTTGGATACATTTTAGAAATATAAGGCGAAATCAGGACCTAAGACTATCTAGGATAAGATTTTGCCAGGGGTTTCTGGTTATTTAGGCGAGACAGTCTTGTATGAGAAGGAATTTCAACATTTTTAGGTTTCAGTTTATGGTACTAATTGTCACACAAGTTGATACAAGGAAAGTCTGATCAGATAAAATGTGTAGCCTATTTACGAGAATGTGATGTCTATGAAATACAATGTCTTGTTTGTCCTACATCATTCTTCTTTCTTGTTGACGTCCTTTTAATGTGGGTTGTTGATCAAATGGATATTGGTTATGATTGTTGCAAACTTTTATGTTATTCTCGAAGCAAGGGATGAAGTTACATTTTAAATCTACTTTTGTATTTTTTTCCTTCTTTTGGTTGAACTAAGACCCTGTTTCTTTGTGAATATTCAACACTCTTACGAGGTTTTTGTTGTAGGTGTGTGAGTAGTTTGTACCATTTATACATGAGAATATATAGCTGCAAAGGGGTTCTCTATCAAAAGTCACTCTCCAGAAATGATGCAAAAATAAGCTGCAAATGTTCGGCAGTTTCACTTGTGCTTTATTTTCAATGACTTTTATTTCATAGTCATCACAAAGAGGATCTGCCTCATGTTTTCGATGACCTCAAGAGCTGTTGTGTTACAAATTTCTAATCTGAAGAATGTTAGAATGCTCTACTTTCTCAAATTATAGAAGTGGTGGATGAAACATTTACACAACTACCAGGAGACTAGGAGACTAGAAGGAGGCTTGTACTGTGCTGGAAGACCTGTACTGGAGACTTTGAGTACATTTTAGCTCACACCTATCTAATGTACCCTTCTTGCAACTGGATACATGTTTATAGTTTTACGATCCTTGTCTACCTTGGTATCTTTCGCTTTGTATACAAGGGATGGGTTATGATTGTGTGGAGAATCATAGCAGATGCACTACTGTCTCTTCTTAGACAATTTGTTACAACTGTGAGCCACTTAATGTTGTATTTACTCTCATAGTTTATTCTAAGTGTGCTTGTTATCAGGTATAAATGCAGCTCAACTTTTGCGTGAATTATAGTTTGGTTGGTGTAATTTTACTTGTGTTCCTGTTTAAAAATAAGCTGTTGCATTGTGATAAGTTGAAAAACCAAGTGTCCAGTCAGTATATTTGTACTAAGCCACTCACACTGACAATTGTGTCAAACCCAGAAGCATTGCTTGAGAAAAATAGCATCAACTCCATCTGTATCAAACATACCTCCAATATAACTTGCGCATGTTACAGAAGTACCTACTTGGAGAGTACCATTTGAATACAGTTGTTACATGAAAAGCTGGTCTCACGGTTTTCTGATCATTGAAGTCCTTAACAAAATTTAGCTGGACGCATATATATACACCTGACCCTAGTCGAGATTCAACAAAACCCAAACACGGCGGATGGCTGTCTCGGTCACAAAATGTGTCTAATGAAACCAACCCTTTGGACACATAAACAAATCAAAGTGGCTTAATCAGATTCCTTTCTGTCACGAGTTAATAGGCGTGTCTAAAGCCAACCTTTAAACTTGCCACGTACATAATTGCTTAATGTGGCCATATTCTCACCTATGGCTACAGGTGATGGGTTTATACTTAAACCCATGACCAAAAGGTGTTTATGGCTACAGTTGAAGGGTTTACGTTTAAAACCATGACCAAAATGGTGCACTATGGCTACAGGGTAATACAAAACGTGGCTATAGTTATACCTATGATCAATAGCCACGCAAATAATCTGAAACGTGGCTAGGCTGTAAACCAAAAAACGTGGCCTATGTGAAGGTTTGTACTAGTGTGCCCTTATCCATTTGTTGGGGGCCTTTACCAACTAGGGTGTCCTTATCTAAAATGAGGGCGCCTTTAGCAATTCTTCCGGGTTCTTTTATCACTTTATCCACAAAAGTTTATTTCTCCAGGACACCTACAAACATATAAAATAACACAACAAATACATATTTGAGTACTAACAATATAGGGAATTGAGAACAATTCAGACATAAAAATATGTCTATCAGAGAGATAAAGGTACATTCATCTCCTACAGTTCCATAGCCACACTTCCCACAAAAATATATCAATTAAACACAAGTTCGAATTGAACTCTCCCCCATTTGATGTCATTCCCAAGATAACAACATGAGCGACTTTTCTCTAACTACAAGAGAAGGATTTTCTTGGACATTAACAAATTTGAATCCCAAATATTTTTCTCTCTTCCCGCCAGTTACGAACAAAGAAGTTAAAACCAATGATCTTGATGTTAGACGTACTAAGAAACATTGCTTTCGTGAGAAAAATAACATCGAGAAAAACTATTCTCCTGGCTAGTTACTAATAAAGAGCGCAATTTTAGCGATGTGACTCAACATAAGAATGTTATCTTCTCTAGCCATGTAAGGACGTAGAGATTAAATTTCCCGATCTTATTCCATGCCCGTTACAGTTTCGGGGAGGAAAGGCGGCAACTAATACTATCTTACGGAGTCCCTACAATATATTCACAAAGTTTAATCGCGGGAAGATCAATATGATTTTTGTTATACAGAAAGCCAAAATGATTTTGGGGAAAGATGACTATAGTCAAATGGATTTGATTTTGGGTCAATATGGGTGGAACTAAAAATTCCTAAAACCCCTCATTCACACGTTATCTTTTCACCATCTTGGTTCATATTCTTTAAGAGTTTTGATCTAATCAAAGCAGAGATAAACTTATAATTTTTTCTGGTTTCTTCTGTATAAATCGAAATATTATTGTAAAATGAATAAAAACAAGTAATAACTTTCAGAGTAATTACCAAAACACTTGATAACAGTCCAATCAAGTTAGGAAAAAGATTAATCAATCTTCTTAACCAATTTTTAATGGATCTATGAAATATCTCTTAGGAACGTATAAATATGTGGTCCTTTGGGGAAATCCCTGGGTACCTTTTTGGGTTGTTGTACCATGATTATTTTAGAAGTTTTTGGAGATTGAGATATCTTTGATTACCCGAATAATTATATCTTCATGTTTACAAAATAACTAACAACAATTTTTGGTGATTGATGACATCTTTGATTACCGGGATTATTTTTTCTTCATGTTTACAAAATCATCAAAGCTTACTTCACTAAATTAGTTAATTGCAGAAACAAAAAAGAATATTCAAGGCTTCAGTAACATTGACGGTGGCCTTTAGCATAGTTTTCTTTCTTCTTCTGAAACATATCTTCTTTAGATTAGTGTCGGTGGTGAAATGAAACAAACCCCAAACACTAAGAGTTCCCAGACCCTTTCTATTTCACCCCCATTTACTATAAGTCCAATCTCTCGGACCAGAAGCCAGCTTTCCCCCTAAACGATTTAGCTTTCCCAATAACAATAATCATCAACATTGTCAAATGTGTTTCTTTAATTTTGATTTTAAGCATTTATTTTAAGAATAGATTATGATTTTTTTTATATGTGGTTCGGATCTTTGATTTATTATCTGTTGGAGTTACAATCTCTAATGATTAGGTGTGTTTTCTTTAATAACACATCGAAATTTATTCGTGGTAATACATTGATAGAGTACTCAATATTTCTAGTTTATATAGCATATGTATATTATTGTAAACTTTTATTTTGATTCTATGCTTAATTATTAAAGATCTTTATATGTGACTTAAATCTTTGATTTATCATCTTCATATATGTGATTTTGATCTTTTGATTTTTTAGTTGTGTTTGTTCATTTACTTTTTGCAGATATGATTTTGTTTGTTTTTCAACGAGCAACTAGAGATTTGATAAGCGTACCCAAAAAACAAAAAAACAACTAGATTTGATATGTATTATACCTAGCATTTTTTCTTCTTAGGAAACTAATTCTTCTCGTAATAGTAGTGAAAATTCTTCAAATACAGCTCAAAAAATTCTATCACTCGATAATAATTACCGGGGCATGATTTTTGATTATAATATTCTTGATCCTAAGGAACATAATATTGCTTTCATATCATCAGGTACCCTTGAAGCTTTGCTTTACCCATTCGTTAGAGAAGTAGCAGTAAGTTTGTGTTGTGGTTTAGATATATTTAGGGAGTCATCCAGTAAGGAGTCATCATCAGAAATATGTTGCTTATTAAACATAAATTCGATTACCTTTGATACCAGATGTTGTTTGCTAATGAAGAGTTCCCTTAGGTAGATATGGATTCGGAAAAGCAACATAACATGCTCATTGATAGGGGGTCCAATTTTGTGGGATTGTGCACAAACAAAATGATTATATTGGTTATCCCAAGCAACTGTTTATCTAAATAACGAAAATAAGTTTTTCTTTTATTTTAATTTTAATTCCAATCTAAAAAAGGAAAACAAATATAATATCATATCCAATCTTACCTAAAATCTAATATTTCTGAAGAAAAAAATATCATTATAATTTTTTTAAAATGGAAACTCTTATTTAGTTGTAACAAAAACGTGATGATGATGTTTGATTACTGTGATAATTAAGTTTTATCATTGACCAACAATAAGTGCAACCCATATATAAATCATGTTTGAACTAATATTAAGTGGTTTAGGTATCATATTAGGACAAAGCTATGATTCTAAAATATTGGCGCTATAATTCTATAATATTGGCACAATGAACATATTACGGAACAACTATTCTTTTACATTCACTTTTATTTATCACTAAGAGATATAATAATTATTAAATAATTGTAATAATAGATTTCATAAATTTGACCCATAAGTTGGTAGGTCACTTAAAAGGATTAATTTTCGTCTCGGTTTAACCTAATGCAAATATATTTTTATCTTAAATCAATTCTGCTTTAATTAATATACAAATACAACGTAATTATTATTTTTTAGAAAAAGTTAATATTAACTATTTTCTGGTATAAGGATCACATATACTCTAGGTGTTATTAGATATGATATATATCTTGTTACTTTTTTAGAGATTTGAATAAAATTAAAATAATAAAAAAATGTTATAGGGATTATGGCCCATGGATCTGCGGTCCATTAGATGACTAGGTTTTCCCTTACATGTATATAAAGAACATTATGTGTATGTAATATAGGATGCCTCTTTATCAATAAGAAGTTCTTCTCCTTCTCTAATTGTTACTCCAACACATTATCATGCACGAAGCTATACCGCAGAGTTAGATTGGATCGGTTGATTTTTTTTTTTCCATGGATGCGTTACCAGATATTTCTTTTGAACAAAGAAATTTTGTTTCATAGTATATATTAGGGTTCCAAGAAAGCATGATTATCAAACATAGATATTTTACCGTTAGATTTTCATGAAAATTTAGTATGTTCTACCCAATTAGTCTTTATTTACTATGTTAAAATTTCAATCAAGTCGGAAAATGATGCAATCTCCAAATTATGATTTTAGTAGAACTGTCTTCGTTCAGAAAACCCTAATTAAAATAGCATCGAAAAACCTACGTTTAGTATAATTTTAACCGTTGGATTATTTTTTAATTTTTATATGTGGTATATGTTATCCTAATGGATATACTGTAAAAATTTAATAAAGATCCATCCATGGAAAGTACTCCAAAGTACGTGATATTTCCTAATGTGTCCACAGAAACGTGAATCGGAACAGTCATACGGCGTCATAAATATCTTTTTATCGAGCCGTTGGATGTCTGTGAAATTTTAATATGTTTGTCGAAACATTGTGATGAATCTACTGTAAAAATTTCATCATGATCGGAAGATGATGCATTTGTCTGTCGATCAGAAGAGTTGAAAGAAATTTTTTGTCAATTTTTAGGGTTAACGATATGTTTTGGGCTCATATGCTAATAGTTTCAAACTTATTATCAATGGGCCTGAATATTTCATATATAATGAACCATATATGTTTATATTCATTAACCATGACCTTGTCAACCCAATGGACCGGGTCTTGACCAAATAGTTGACCATACTTTGATTAAACCAATTCGGCTCTAATTTGACCTTTTGAACTCAGAAGTACTTGAGCACCATTAAAGAATCTATGATGTGGAAGTTTGTGTGCACAAGTACAATACTTTCGTCATAAAAATCTTCAACTTGTAAAGATACACCTTTCAAAGAGGGAGCCATACCTTTAACATTTCCAAGGCGTTATATTAAATTCAGACGATGTAATGCTTTGAAGGAAGTTTGTCAAAACATTCATTTTCCCCCAAACTTGAATGTTCAGTGGGATGTAATCCACTTGCTAGACTATAATGAGTCAATAACTTTGACAATGATATATTGTAATTAAAAGCACACCTCACATTTTGTGGAAAGATACTCACAAAAGTTTCCATGAGTCAGAGATGTAATTCTTGCTCCAGTAGTAATGATACAAAGTAAATGTATCTACCTATAATGGGACAAAGATGTAATTCTGACTCATACCAAAGAGAGTTGCAAATCTTGGTATAAGCATTTTACTGAGAATGATACAAGCGTTGTAATGCAAGTATCATATATTAGTAGTCAACTACAAGAGATATAGGGAGTTTAAAGGAAAACGAACACACTATATTCTTGGAGAAGGTCATGCCCTATACATCAACATTAATGGCAACAAGAAATTTTCCAAGTCAATACACTTACCCATTTTTTTATTACCTTTATTCAATCGAATTCGTATGGTTAGATTCTATATTTTGATCCTAAAATGTTGTCTACATGATAGTTTGACATATATTTCATTGGATAAAATAAAGAATTTTTTTTTGCGAAGAATTAAATTCATTTTCTGCACTTATGGAATGAAAAGTATATCATTTTCATGAGATTGAAATACTCTAAAGAATTTGAGATATACTCAAAAGTACTTGAGTTATAAGGATCATTCGCACATTATGATGAAAAGTATATCATCTTCATGAACGGTAACACTCTAAAGTAAATGATATAGATTTTCTTTTGTTACGTAATAAGGTCACACCACTTATTACACGAAACTCTTAAGGAATTTAAATTAGTTGTTGAACTATTTCCTTATAATGTGACTACAAGGATTGGATCATCGGGAGCAGCATTGCTCAAAATTTGTTTTTAAGATAGAACAAAGACGTCGCAAAATTCTAGATGTACCGAGAGATAATCACACCTTGTTAAATTCCCAAGTAACCCGTGCAAATGGATATCATGTGGAACATCACAATGATGAGAATGTAATTGATTGAATCTTTTATAGTCTCTAATATATTTGGAAGGAACTATATTTTAGAGAAACTAATGAGTCAATCTAGCGCAATGTAATTCACTATAATATTTGGATTATTGAATCCATATTGACTCCGATGATGAAATGTTGGGAACTGACTCATACAGGCTTTGGGCATAACCATAAAGCAACTTTGGTTGTGACATGATGATTGTTTTGAAAGAACTCATTCAAACATCACTAAATTTGAGTGAACGAAAATGGGAAAAAGATTGATAGAATGCAAAGTGACGGCATATCTCTCAATAAGTGTTTTCTAAAGTACTAGATGCACAACCCCCCTTCCCATTATGCTTTTAAGTAAGAGAGCATATCACTCATTTCACAAAGTCTTCATTAAAATAGGATCGGGACCATCCTAAGATGCAAATGGTAAAAAAATTACATATTAGAATTAAAAAAACGAGGTGAAATTTAGAAAAATATTCATGCAGAATGCGGACCATTAAAGTGACTTATGGCTCTGGTGAATGTTTTGACATTTTGAACTAGTTATATTTCCCAAGAAGTTTTGCGTTTGGAAAACTACTAGCACATATTATACATATAAGGGCTCAGCACCCCTTGAAAATGCTAGCTAGTGCACATCAAAAGGACTTGATGGTTATTGCATGTTTAATAGGATCAATGTAGAGCATCCTTTACCCCCATGGTCTCACAAAGGCTATCATCAAAGGTTACAGATGGTGCCTAAGGCATGCTTATGCGTACAAACCTACCTTTAACTGCTTGGGGAATATGTAATATTACACACATCTTCACTTATTCGTTTTAGACCCACAATTGGTCAACCATTCTTTGCGTACTAGTTGGTAACTGGATATAAGCCTGACATTTTTTTGTTCTTACGCAATTTTGGTTACACTTATGTTCCCTTACGACTCCACATCGTACTATGATGGGTCATCAAAATGATCAAGTGACTATGTTGGACAAGAATTTCCAACAATTATCCGCATTTTTAAAACCTTTGGCAAGAGATCTCTTACCGCTAGATTTACGGGGTGTCATTTTGTTGAGACAATCTTCCCGTCGTTAGGGGGAGATAAGAAAAAGTCTTTTCTAAGGGAACGACAGGAATTTTCGTGGTGTGTTCCCACTGTGTCTCATATTGATTCTAGGACTCCACAAATGTAAATGTGAAGTGACAAAGAATAATCGATCTTCAGAATGTACACTGATGTCGCTAAAGTGATGAGATCACATATACCAGCTGTAAACCTACATGCAAGGTTACGAATCCTCAATAAAGGATATACACCATAGACTAAAGTGTTGCAACTACACTTAGTGGAAGTGTGGTTGAGGCCGTGGCTCCATAAAGGAAGATGGAGAGACCACCAGGTTCGATCAATGCTCACCTAGAAAGGAAGTAGATGAGTAAGGCACAACATATAATTTGTATCATTAATGAAATCATCTCATTTGATTGTCTCTGACTATGTCCATGAATCAAAACTGGAGGACGCTCCGAAGTTTAATGATTCCAGAGAACAATGAAATCCTAAAGAATTATGAGAACACACACGAGTCAATGGAAAGATCGTGCGAGCATATTAATGATTATTTTTATATATAATTGCTTAAGGAAATAGAGCAGTATGAGATCGAATCATTCTTTTTATTATTTAATGTCAAAAAAGAGCATATTTGGCCTACACAATCCAGGTAGAACTTGGTTCTTTGACAAATATACAGGTATTTGGTGTGGTAGTGCTAACCAACCAAGTGTAAAGCCTAAGGGATATACATGATTATTTGTCATAAAGCACAGTGGGAAGAATGAAGTCTCAAAGTATCAAGACTCTCCTTGTGGCGTGAGGTTTCTCACAAAGCCCTGGAATTGTCCTCTAGTAATGAACGTTATAGCGTTCCGCTACTTCGTTAGCTTGGTAATTTCAAAAGGAATTGAAATGCAGCATATGTAAATGGTTGTTACGTATCTCTGAAAGAATCAAGAGATAGTAGATATTTACAAAAGTACTTGATAGACTTTTGTTTCCCAAATCAAGTGACTCTAAACCACATAGTGCGTTTACAATTAGATCGAACACTCACTTATAGATTAAAGTAATCAGGCGAATGTGGTATACCCGTCTAAGTGGCTATTTGATTTTGAGGGGATAGACAAGTAAGTTATTTTTCCTTGCGTATTCACAAGAAAGTTCTTGATTTGGAATTGTAGCTATCTATGTCGATGGTACAGACATGATGGGTACTCTTGATGTAATAAGAGACCTTAAGAGCTATTTGAATCCGAATTTGAGATGAAAAATCTGGGGAAAGCTCGACCGAATACTGAGATTGTGGTATATTATTCCACCAGTTTGCATATGTCTAAAGTTGTCAGGCAATTTAACAAAGACATGCATCCTGATAGCACTCCCATGATTAGTTGAAGTACAAAATAAGTAAATGACCATTCCGTCTAAAGAAAGATGACGAAGATGTGTTGGGATATGAAATTCCCTTATCTAAGTGCAATAGACGCATTGTTGTACTTAGCATAATGTACTCGACCAAATGTTACATCCTCAGTGAACTTGTTAGCTAGATATAGCTCAGCGCCAACGCAACGTCATTGGAATGGTATAATGAACTTAATCATATACTTAAAAGTAACCACTGACATGAGTTTGTTTTATCCCTACAAAGACATAAAAAAGGAATGCTAAAGGAACTGCAAACCAAAGGTTGTTGATTATGAAGGAAAAATAATATCTTTTCCAACGAAAGTAATCAGGGCAGATATGGTAGACTATTTTCTAAGTCATTACCGATATTCATTTTCGAAAAGTACATGACTAAAGGAACTGTCTGGAACAACTCTGAAAGTAATTAGGGGGAGATGCCGACATCAGGGGGAGGATCCAAGGATATGATGTCGACATATTTTACTTCGAAATTGAAGCTGTGTTGTACTCTTTTTCCCTTCGATCGAGAATAGTTTTTCCCAAAGGGTTTTGTTACTCGACAAGGTTTTTAGCGAGACAACACTAAAAACATCAAGTATGTTGAATGTTGAAGACATAAAGATCGCGTTGATATTACTAAAAATATCTGAATCAAAGAAATGAAACACGATATTCTATTAAGCAACGTAACTTCCAGAATCAACAACATGGTCTTATAAACATTCAAGTCACCAAAGTAAAGTGTGATAAACTCCTTCTGACTGCATTAGACTAATGAAAATTGTCTGACATCAGGAGGAGCATCTAATGGTGTGTTGTACTATTTTCCTTCACCGAGGTTACTTTTTCCCACAGGGTTTTGTTACTCGGCAAGGTTTTTAATGAGACAACAACAAACACCGGGAATATAATTTCCCAACTAAGGCTATTATCTTTCCCACGAGGATTTTCTTCCTTAAGAGTTGTGAAGCAACTAGTCAACTTCAACGGAGCAAAGTGATCATCTATAACAGATCACCTTTACTTGCATCTGTCACGTTGTACTCTTTTCCCTCCGTCAAGGTTTTATCCCACTGGGTTTTCCTTGTCAAGGTTTTAGTGAGGCAACATATTGGAGTCCAACTATGTTCTAAGTTTGCTTAATATTGTACTCTTTTTCTTTAGTTCAGGTTTTGTCCCTCTGGGTTTTCCTGACGAAGTTTTAACGAGGAAATTAACTTAGACTCGTCGATCTTTGAAGATCGTATTACATGTGATGAACTACATGTAAAGTACGAGATAACATGTGAAGAGATGTACCAAGGTTTTATCACACTGGGTTTTTCCTTGTCAAATTTTTAGTAAGGCAATTGATTTCGGCACAAGTCATCAAGGATACAACGACATTTGAAGAACTACATTCGAGGCACTATATGTGAAGCACTACATCTGGAGTTCCATTGTTGAACCGCACAAGGGGGAGTATTATAGGGCTTATGGCCCATGGATGTGCGGTCCATTAGATGACTAGGTTTTCCCTTACATGTATATAAAGAACATTATGTGTATGTAGTATATGACGCCTCTGTATCAATAAGAAGTTTTTCTCCTTCTCTAATTGTTACTCCAACAAATTTTTTTATTATTAGATAACCGGCTGTTTATGAGAGCCAATGAAATCATTTTGTATTGTGCACACTCTGTAAAGAAGTGTGCACAAAATTGGACTCCTCACATATATTAACCGAATCAATTGAGCACCTTTCTCCGAATCAATTGCTCGGTGTCGTTGCACATTGGCCTATCTATAGAGTTTACAAATATGGAAGATGTAGGTCGCGGTGTCTTGCGGGAGTGGTTATTTACTATAGGACAAGAACTGATTGATCTAAAATATTCCCTTTTCCAAGCATGTTGAAGCGACCATCGAAGGTTCTCTCCCAATCCTGGTAAGTTTTTACAAGTTCCTGTTAGCAAATAAATCCTATACTAAGGAGTACTTTATATTTTGAACTACGTTCTTTTGGGATGTGTCTCTAAATATTTGTAAAAGAAACAATACTATTTTAAATTTTATTTATATATTCACAATATTTCTGTCGTATAACAATAATTTTGCTGCAACACCTATAGATCATTATGTCAATAACTCTTTTGTGTTTTTACGATAGAGTGGTTGCTTTAGCTTTGATGCATCAAGTGCAAGCATGCATCTCATTTGATCGTCTGTTTTTATCGAAAATCGATGGAGTGGTAATTTCCCTTAAAGATATTTGAGATGCAAATTTAGTCTTATATAAGAGCTGCTAGTCAATTTTGGACATGGATGCTGCTTTTGTAGTGTCAAATGCTTTGGGATTGATATTCTCAGGGAATTTGAAGAACTTGAATCAAGGAGAAAGAGGGAGCTGTGTGCAGGAGCTAACAACGTTACTATGAAAATTAAAAATTAGGCAGAGTATATTGAACTTTTTAATCAGCACCGCTTCGTCAAATCCATTGCCAAAAAATTGTCTCATTTCACCCATTGTTTTGGTGATATTCTCTGTAAACGATGGCTCCTGAAAATCTTTTTCCAGAGTTTGGAGCTTAAAGATATTAACATTGTGCTACTCGCAAGCGATGCAACTATATCTCTAAAGGTCTGGAAAGTACACACCAAATAACATGTCTATAAAGAAGACGATGATAAAATTCATTGGTTTTGGAAGGTATATTCTTACAGAAGCATACTTTTTTCCACTTTTTAAATTTGACGTTGATATGTTTTTTGTTATGCATTGGTTGCGGTACAAAATGCGTGTCAAGAAAATTATATCACCATATAATTCTTGAAAACGCGGGGGTATAACAACCACACCCAACTATTTCGTTCGGCAATCTGTATGGACTAAACTCCAATATAAATTTGAGAGCACCAAGTTACTGAGTCTCAATCAGAATAAATATTAAAGAGCTTTATCTCTTTCTCAACACAATCAGTAAATCAAACAGATAGAAATCTGTGAACCTGATTGTTATGAGAATAACTCAGATGGTACCAAAGACCAATGTCCGAGTGTCAATCAAGTCCTATCCAACAAAAAAAGTCGGATTTATCAACTATGATTGAACTACGCACAACCTGTGATATTTCAATTATATAAACAAATATAATGCAGAAAAGAAATAACACAGACATCGTAAATTTTGTTAACGAGGAAACCGTAAATGCAGAAAGCCCCCAGAACCTAGTCCAGAGTTGAAGACCACACTGTACTAAGCCGCTACAAACTCTACTCTACTACAAGCTAACTTCGGACTGAAATGTAGTTGAGCCCTAACCAAGTTGCACACCGATTAAAGTACAGTCGCGTTCTTTACGCCTCGTGAATCCCAGCAAGAGTTTACGCACTTGATTCCCTTAGGTGATCTCAACCACAACTAAGAGTTGTTACGACACAAAGTCGATGACTTATAAACAAATCTGTCTCCCACAGATAAGTCTATTTTGGTTGTTGTTTCCGTCTTAAGATAAAGATCAAGTTGTACAGGAAACTCAACTAATAATCCGGTCTTATACTCCATAAGAGCACCCTAAAAATATTAGTCACCTCACAATAACCTAACTGATTAACAGAAGAAGTTATTTCGGAATCACAAGAGTCTGAGATGAAGAACTATTGTGATTACTTTTTATATCTTACCTATAAGAGATAAATCTCGAGAAAACCATAGATAAGATTAAACTCAATACGATTGAAAAAGTAAGATCAGAATACGCAATTACAAATAAAATAGTTGGATCTGGCTTCACGAATCCCAAATGAAGTCTTTAAGTCGTTAACCCTAATAATGGTTTTCATAGAACTGTAAACCTGGGTTAATGGAGAATCGACTCTAGTTTGCAACTAGGACACATGAGAGTGTCGGAATTAGGTTTCCCAGATGCTATAGTTCTCCCTTATATAGTCTTTCAAATCAGGGTTGCTTACAATCAAAGCTAAGATAACTTAGTAACAAAGCAATTGATATTCACCGTTAGATGAACTCCTGATTTAAGATTCAAGCCAAGTCTGCTTAGAAAATAAGCAATCAATCTCCATTGTTAGATGGTATTGGCTTGATACACACAAATGAAATATACTTTATATAGATATGGATAAACCGTACCTAAACGTGTATAACCAGTTGGCTCAATAACAGTTAACCGAAGTTAGCCATATGAACACTTTTAGTTTAGCCATATTCATCTAACACTTCTAGATCAAATACGATGATTAATCAATCATGATAGATAATCAAATGAATCTAAATGTGCTTTAAGAGAGTTGTTCAAATGTTCACTATCTCATAGAAATATCTGTGAACAATTTGAAACATATTCGGTTTGGTTTGTAGTTGTACAAAGTACTTATACAAGAACTAATTCATGAACATAATGCCACGGTTTGCAAAACAAGTTTGCATACCTTATTTCATTAAAGTTCCAGGGACTTTAGTTCGCAAACTGAGTTCACAAACGAACCTGAGTTCATGAGTATAAATTGTTATACTTACCGATTTTAGATACTAACCACTGTGTTCACAAACTGAGTAAGCGAACCACAGTTCCGAACCTGGCCCAGTCTTGTCGTTTGCAAACATTGTTCGCAAACCACAGTTCCGGACCTTTCACAGGTAAACCTGTTTGCAAACAGAGTTCTCAAACAAGAGTTCCAGACCTGAACTAGAACTTCATAGTTCGCATACTAGGTACGCATACTGTGTTATATCCAGACATTGGTAGTAGTTCTAAAACTCTCATTTAATCATTGAAACATCCTTAGAAGACAACAATGGTAATCTTACTCATACCACTAGCTTCAAGTAATTTTCAAGTGATTAGTTGATCAATATGAAACTTCCCAAGTTAACATCAAATGATTGTGTCACACAAATCATGTACGATGTTCAAGATAATTTTCACATGATCATCTTGAATTAATATTTAGTTTCCAATAAATAAATTTTCTACAACTAAACTCGTCAAGTAGGTGATGAAGTTTAGCTAAATCTAAAAAGCTTCCAACATGTATTTTGAGAAATATATAAACGAGATAAACTATGCTCAAAATTTCAAATGTGTATAATGCAAAGTCTATATAGCTATACGACTTAGTCTCATTAGAAGATAGAATAGAATAGACTTCTGAGTGCTAGATAAGTTTTAATCTCCACATAACTTTTGTTGATGAAGTTCTTCCAAGCTTTTCAGTAGATCTTGTTCTTCAATTGGTGAACGCTGTGAAGTCTAATGCTCTACTACACACTTCTATCCTAATCCGAGAAATATCTATAAGTAAACTAGAAATCAAGTATATAGTTTTGATCAACTAAACTTGACAAACAACCTTGAGATAGCAACGCTTTCGAGTTTGACCAAGCAGTTCTCTAACAATTCTAGTGAATGAAACCCAAAACATTAACGACAACTATTGATTTCACCATACATACAAAAACTATTGCAGGTTATCCAGGGCATGTCTATGGAGCAAAGATAAGAACTTCCCTTTTTATGTACATATGCGAAGTTCCTTCCTGAAAGTGGTTTCTGGTCTGTTTTATGCATCGACAAGGTAGAAAAGTATGATAAGCGTTTTCCCTCATCTCAAACTTGTAATTAAAATTTAAATCTACCAAGGTACTCATCTCAGCAGTTATGAAACATAAACCTTGGATTTCCAGCCAAGAAAATTGTTGCACCTTCGAGGTTTTGTGATATTGGAGCTTCTTGTATACCCTTCATGTGTGAATTGTGAATATTGAGGTCAGCATCAACTTTTTATTTCCCGCCAAGAACATTGCTTCACCTTTGAGGTTTTGTAATATTATTGTAAGAATATTGAAGTTCAGCTGAGGTGTTAGTTATACTTTAATATTCTTATAATTAGAGCTTATTGTATATCCCCCATGTATGAACTATGAATACTGAAGTCCGTGATCAATTGTATGGTATAGAGATACACAAAACATTACCAAATTCGTAATCACTACCATTTTTTCGTCACCGTATTCGAATGCCGGATCTTCTCCATCAATTTGACAAATTAGGTCGATTAGATACAAATACTATTATTTCTCCGGTTTCCCTTCACGCTAAAATCGTTTCAATCTTGGTTGACTCATAGGGTTTGAGCATGTTTTCTATTCCTATAGGTGAAAATCAAACTATTTTCTTTGGTAGAATCATTACATGAGAAAATGTTTAAAGATAAATGGATCCAATGAAATTTTTATATCTCAAGTGAAACTAATCCCCATAGTATTTTCAACCCTGGAACAAGGGTAACACTTACAACTTTGGATTTAGGGACCCTTTGATATTTGGTTTTATGTTACTCAAAAACATACGCAATACTTTAAGGCTGGTTTGTGTGCATAGAGTATATGGCATAATTTCCACTTTTGCACCCACTATGGGCATGGAGAAGTGACAAACATATCTGGATAAACGTTAAATATACCACTTAACCAGCTATGATATACCCTCTAACGAGAGATAGAGACTTCATCGCTTGGTGGTCCTTATATCGCTCGTTAGTCACTAGAGCGCCAATGATAGTCTTTATATCGGTCGACGCTATAGCCATCGTTGAATGGTTCATCATCTAGCAGTCAAAAATCTACCCCCTATAAATACTCAACTTCAAATTCATTATAATCACACCATAATTTATAAATTTCTCTAGAATTCCCAATCTCTTACTCTTCTACTAATCTAAAACAAGATACACTAACCACACCTTTTTATTTCGTGATTTTATATAATATGGCTTCTCAATCTCAACCTCAATCTTAGGAAGAAAGCACCAAAGTTCGGGGACCAAATTTCACTATTGTTGAAGATGAATGTATTTTCCGTAATTAT
This sequence comes from Papaver atlanticum, assembly GCA_023531105.1. Taxonomy (NCBI): domain Eukaryota; kingdom Viridiplantae; phylum Streptophyta; class Magnoliopsida; order Ranunculales; family Papaveraceae; genus Papaver; species Papaver atlanticum. Next base: position 2,639,953 of record JAJJMB010001160.1, on the reverse strand, counting down.
GTTTATTTTATCCAAGATTGTAGGAATGGTGCATAACATGGTTTTTTAAATCGTACGATTCGCCTCAAAAAAGATCAAAACGATGTGAATCGCATGCAAGAATCGTTTCTCCAAAGAATGGTATAAGTCAAAATATGTTTTACGATTTTTGACTAGTCAACTGAATATTAATTTTTAAAATCTCACCTCCTTATACTCACGATTAAAATTAGAATCAACCGTGTCTTTTATCTTTGAAATTACAGATACAGAAAGATAAATATGTAGATCTATTCAAATCCATTCATCTATTCAAAATAAAAATAACCACTAACCTTAGTTCCAAATTACATCAAATAAAGAACAACATAATAAGAAAGAAATTGTAATACGACAACATTAAACCAGAGAACAAATCTTCAAGTGTTTCTGTTGTGTGATGTCTTTATTTTCTAACGGTGAAAGAGGTGAAGAATAAGCAAGATAAAAAAAAGAGGGGGGACCGAAAGACTCAAAGAATTTAGGTTTGATTAGTGTTTGGGTAACAAAAATGACTAAAGTACCCTTAGAGATGACTGATGTACCTTTCAGACTCAAGTTGATAACACGTGCACATTCCTTCGAGAAAAAAATGATAACATGTTCCATGAGGAATACTTCCTATATTTGACACGCATTTTGAAATGTTAATATTATATGGATTTATGTGCACGTCAAATTATTAGTTTTTGGCTTTAATTTTATAAAACTTATTAAATGTTCCATATGATTTACTATTATTTGTAAGCCTACATATTAAATTAACGAGTTTTAAAAATCGACTAGCATTCTTTGATTCGCATATAGATTACAAAATAAATAAACTTTATAGCTTCTCATCCAACATGCTTGATTTCCTTGATTCTTCAACATTTCTTGAATTCTTTGTCACTCAAAGTACTTCAATGATTCTGAACGTGTTTAACTCAACATCATTGTTGTTGAAGATTCGTAGCCATAACAATAAGAAAACAGTTGTTCTCAATTATTTTTATACAGTTTCATAATATTATTACACATCATCAAAGTTCAATTGTATCACAACTTTGACAATAATACTACGGTGATATCTATCACTCCCCCTTAGTCAATACTTCATCTCACAATGAAACAGTCACACCGTCTACGTACTGTAACCATTGGAGGATTATTGCCATTAACAACATAAACCCATGATTGAAAATCACGTGCTTCAAGGAAGGCACGCATAGCAATTTTCCACCATAAGTAATTCGAGTCATCGAAGACTGGTTGTACGTTTATAGAGATAGCACTTCTGTCCATAGAGTCAGATTGCTACAAACACAGACTTATGAGGTCTTAGCGTGTTTGCCTGCTCTGATACCAATTGAAAAAGCGGGGGTCTAACAACCACACCCAATATTTCGTTCGGCAATATGTATGGACTAACTCTAATATAATTCCAAGAGAATCAACTAGACAGTCAGACTCAATCAAGGAAATATATCCAAGAGTTATATCTTTGTTTCTCAATGTAATCAGCAAATCAAATAGACAAGAATCCGTGAGCCTGATTATTATGAGAAACAACTTGAACGGTACCAAAGACCAATGTTCAAGTGTCAATCAATTTCAATCAACAACCAAAGGTTGGATTTACCAATTGATTGAACTACGCACAACCTGTGATATTTTCAATTATATAAACAAATATATTGCGGAAAAGAAATAACACAGACACCATAAGTTTTGTTAACGAGGAAACCGCAAATGCAGAAAAACCCCAGGACCTAGTCCAGATTTGAACACCACACTCTATTAAGCCGCTACAAACACTAGCCTACTACAAGTTAATTTCGGACTGGAATGTAGTTGATCCCTAACCAAGTCTCACACCGATTAAGTTACAGTCGCATTCCTTACGCCTCTGAATCCTAACATGACTCTATACACTTGATTCCCTTAGCTGATCTCACTCACAACTAAGAGTCGCTTCGACCCAAAGTCGAAAACTTTATAAACAAATCTGTCTCCCACAGAAAAGTCTATTCTGATAGATAAATCTGTGTCCGACAGAAATACCTACGAAGTTTTGTTCCGTCTTTTGATAAATCAAGGTTAACAGGAACCAATTGATAATCCGGTCATATATTCCCGAAGAACAACCTAGAAATATCAATCACCTCACAATAACTTAACTATATGGTAGTATAACAAGTTATTGTGGAATCACAGAGAATGAGACGAAGAGCTTTGTGATTACTTTTTATATCTTACCTATCGGAGATAAATCTCGAGCCAATCTTAGAGAAGATAGTACTCAATACGATAGAACAAGTAAGATCAGAACACGCAACTACAGAGAAAATAGTTGGGTCTGACTTCAGAATCCCAATGAAGTCTTTAAGTCGTTAACCTATAATGGTTTTAGGAAAAACCTAGGTTAAAGGAGAATCGACTCTACTACGCAACTAGTATCACACAGAAGGTGTGGGGATTAGGTTTCCCAGTTGCTAAAGTTCTCCCTTATATAGTCTTCAAATCAGGGTTTGATAGCTTTAAAACAAAGCAATCAATATTCACCGTTAGATGAAATCATGATTTAAGATTCAAGCGAAGTTTGCTTAAAACCAAAGTAATATCTCTCCACCGTTAGATGGTCTTTGCTTGTTACACACAAACGAAATATACCTTCATTTAGATATGGGTAACCGTACCTAAACGTGTATATTGAGTTAGTTCAATAACAGTTAACCGAAGTTAGCCATATGAACACTTTTGTATTAACCACATTCATCTAACACTTCTAGATCAAATGATAATCAAATTAATCTAATAATGTTACTCATAGAGTTGTTCAATTTTTTATATTCTCATAGAAGTGTACAAGATACAATTGAAGCAAAATCGGATGTGATTCATGATTGTACAAAGTACTTATTCAAGAATCAATTCATGAACATTAAGCCACGGTTTGCAAACATTGCATTCCTTAATTTTGTAATGTATTTGTTCATGAGTATGAAATCATACTAAACCGATTTTAGAACTTAAACCAACTTAATTTGCAAACGGGTACGCAAACTTAAGTTCCGGACTTTGGTCTTGTCCGACAGTTCGCAAACCGGTATGCATACTGTCGTCCTGGACCTAACTCGGGTAAAACCGTTCGCATACTGGTATGCATACTTGGTTCCCTGATATTAACAGTTAAAACCGTTCGCATACTGGTATGAAAACTTGGTTTCCGGACCTGAATCATACTACAACAGTTTGCATACTGGTATGCATACTGTGTTATATCCAGACAATGGTTAATTGTTCTAAACTCCCATTTCAATCATTGAAACATCCTTAGAAGACGACAATAGCTGTCCCACACAAACTATTATCTTATAAATAATTTTCAAGTGATCGAATGATCAATACGAAACCTTCCGAGTCGACATCAAATGAATGTCTCACACAAATCATGTAAGATGTTTCAAGGCAATTTTCATATGATCATCTTTTGACTTACTATTTAGTTTCCAATAAATAAATTGTTTCCAACTAAACTCGTCAAGAATAATGATGAACATAGCTAAAGAAGAAAGCTTCCAACACATATTTCGAGAAAGATATAAGCGAGTTAAACTCAGCTCGAAATATCAAATGTGTATAATGTAAAATTCTATATAGCTATATGACTTAGTCTCAATAGGAGATAGAATAGAATAGACTTCTGAGTGATAGATAAGTTTTAGTTTCCACATACATTTTGTTGATGAAGTTCCTCCAAGCTGTCCTCGGTAGATCTTCGTCTTCAATCGATGAACACTGTGAAGTCTAAAGCTCAACTACACATTCTATCCTAATCTAAGCCATAGCTATAAGTAGATTAGAAATCCAGACTTATAGTTTTTATCACCTAAACTTGACAAACAAGCTTGAGATAGCAACGCTTGCGAGTTCGACCGAGCAGTGCTCTAACAAGAGTCATATTTCTCACAATCAGAAAGTTTTCAAAGACAAGTCCGTGAACCTGATTTGCGTGAGAGTACTTGGGTGATTCCAAAAGACCAATTTCCAAGTATCAATAAAGTCGTATCCAACAAACAAGGATGGATGTATCTACTTTTATTGATTAACGCACAACCTATGATATTTCAATTATAAAGATAAACAATATAATACGGAAAAAGAAATAACACAGACACAAGAAATTTTGCTAACGAGGAAACCGCAAATGCAGAAAAACCCCGGGGACCTAGTCTAGATTGAACACCAAACTCTATTAAGCCGCTACAAACACTAGCCTACTACCAATTAACTTCGGGCTAGAATGTGGTTGATACCGAATTAAACCCTCACAACAATTCAGTTACATTTGCGCTCCTTACGCCTATTGAATCCCAGCAGGATTTCGCGCAATTGATTCCCTTAACTGACATCTTTTACAACCTAAGAGTTGCTTCAACTCAATTAAAGACTTTAAACCAATCTGCCTCCCACAGATAAGCCTATATGTGATTTCCTTTTTGATCATAAATCAAGGTTATTGGAAATCGATAGCAATAAACAAAGTCTAGCTAACCTCAAAATTCGGACTTGTGCTTCCCGAAAAGCAGCTAGATTATTATTCACCTCACAAGTATTACACTTATGGAATCAATCAAAGTCTTAAACGAAGAGAACTTTGATGATTTCTATCTATCCTTTTCAAGTGAGCAACTTAACAATCAAACAAGAATCGAGCTATCAGATAAACAATAGCTGGACCTGGCCTCACGAATATCTATGAAGTATTTGTAGTCGCTAAACCATGAAAGGGTTTTAGGAAGAGGACAACTCTAGTTATAACTAGGACACACCAAAATTTAGTGTCGGGATTCAAATATCCTAGTTGCTTGAGGTTACCATTTTATAGACGTTCAACGTATAAGTTGATTTAGGTTTAAGCTAAGATAGATTTGAAACCAAGCAAACAATATCCACCATTAGATGAATCTTTGAATTTGAATCTTTGAATCTGGTTAGGCTGAACCGTAACCGAACCGTGTACAAAGACCACGCTCATGAATGGTTAGTCGAAACTAGCCAACTGAACTATAAGATTGAGCATTTTCATATAACACTTAAGATTTAACTCGAGTCATAATTATGTGATCAAATTTGTCTATTGTGTATTTAGAGATTATTCAAATGCTAATTATCTCGGAGAAATAATTTTATGTGCAAATGAATTTAATCGACATGGTAAGTAGATGTACAAGGTATAAATAATTAACCAGTTCGTGAACAGTTAAGTCAAAGTACGTGTACCGGTACGTATACCTTATGACATGACCGAGTTCCGGAGTTCACAGAAATTTTATGGTACGTGTACTGGTATGGATACCTTAAGACAATAACCAGTTCCGGAGTTCACAGAAATTTTCTGGTATGTGTACCGGTTTTGGTTCCGGGACCAACAGTTCTTTTTTAGTACACGTACTGGTTTGCGTACCGATCCGGGTTCACGAGTTCACATACTTTTTAAGGTGCGCATACGGGTATGCGTACCAAAAGTTGTTTTGTCGACATATATCTACTCTATTACATGTATTGAGTACATGTATCACGTCTTCAGAACTTAACAGTTTTTCCATTTTGTAAGATTGATATGTATATTGTCTTATATTCGAATTTATAGTAGTTTTATATTACTCTCTAAATCAATTTGAAACATTCCCAAATAACATCAATTACACATATCACTGTTCCAGGCTATTTTCGAATGATAATCTTGAATCACGATTTAGATTACGAACAATAAATGGTTATTAACCGAAATTCATCAAGTATGAAATGTTCATTCAGCTTAGTCATATATTTGGAGGACTAATTACAAGATAAATTTGACTCGAAATTCTTGATATGCTTACGATAGTCTAATTAGTTATGCGACAACGTCTCATAGATAAAAAGGTGAATATAACTTGAGAAATAGGTGGTTCATTCTTCACTTAACTTTTGTTGAAGAAGTTCTCCAAAAGCTTCGGTTGATCTTCGCCTTCAAACGGTAGAACGCAATGATGACTGTTGCGATGTCCGTTTCTCAACTACACTTCTATCCTAATCCAAGACTTGACTAATTATAGACTATAAATCAAGATATAGTTTCGACAACTGAATTTGACAACAAGATTGAGATAACAACACTTGTGAGTTCGACCGAGCAATGCTCTAATAGTTTCATTGCAAAAGGTTTCATGAAATTTACCCCAATAACTTTCAATGACTAAACCATTTTGGCGTCGTCCTTCACCCTTCTTCGAATAGTATATTACATAGATTCTGCAAAGAGTTAAATTTTCGTCTAGAATAAAGTTAGGATTAGCCATATTTCTGGAGATTACGAAGTGAGAGTATAATATTTTTGTAGAAGGTCGTTACGAAAAACTAGCCATTGCCGATAAAGTGGTGTTGCTCGATCAACTGAAAACCGCTAAGTAACAACTGAATATTTTTGTAAAAATTAATATTGAACTACAAACTACAAGCAAAACTAACAATTAAATGTTTAAACTAAAAATTAAATAGAACATAAAAATCACGCTCGCTGGCTGTTCCATACTCTGCCCAAAGATTGACTTTCAGATCTTCTCTTAACCTATCATACAGATGTTGGTTCTTAATGTAATTAGTCATTTGCGCATAGTTCCTTGCAGGTAGGCTTCTCTCTGGTTGAATCTGGCCTCTTTTTGGTTGAATCTCAGGACTCAAATATACATCATCATGGTTAGTCCAATCCTTATTACGATGGGTTTCCTGAATTGCCATGTTATAAAGAATTATGCACGTGAGCATAATATTGTGAATATTCACGATCACTTAAACCACGAAATGGTCCACAAATGGCACCGAACTTCCGCTTCGGAATTTCCAAAGCCCGTTCAAACCACGAAATGGTTCACAAATGGCAGTGAACTTCCGCTTCATAATTTCCAAAGCCCGTTCCACATTATTCCTCAATTCCATTTGTATTCTTTTTAAAAATCGGTATAAACGACCCAATTCGCCATCAGGGGGATGATGGTAACATTGACTAAGCTTGACCATTTTGAAGACAAATTCAATACTTAATATCTTCAAACAAAAGGCGCTTTGTGCAACATATTAATATCATTTTATGAACCCGGAAGACAAAAAAAAACATGTCATATCCAACAATTATAAGAAGCAGCAACTTCAAGGATAGCCATTAGTTTTTGGTAATGACCCTTATTTTAACCATCCCAATAATTAGGGAATTCTAGCCACGATTAATTATTACTTCGCAAAACAATGAAAGATACTTGTATGAATTTGGTACCCATCGTTCGAATCAACAGGTATTCCATAACCTAGAATCCTTAGAGCCGAAGTAACCTTTTGTTCAGGACTATGACCTTTAATACTCAATGCATCAAATTGATAATTAAATTGAGGCTCTACCTGAAAAATCTCATTAATAATATTTATCACCAAGTATCGGGGAATACGGGATCAACGTTAGAAATCTTGTTCAGAGAACACATAGTGGAGAACAAAAAATCGTGCATCAGCTTCTGGTGGAACCATTCTCTCAATCGAAACGTATATCTTCTTGTCAATACGTCTTTTGGCTCTGCAACTCTAGGTATTTGGCACTAATGTATGAGCATCATAGTGCTTTTTAGTTCTCTATCTTCATATTCCTCATCATCAAGTTGTTACAACATCCGACTATGCATTTTTTTATTGTGATTTAAACCGATTCATATGTAATCGCATCTCATCATCAAAAATATTCATTAAAACTTAAAGAAAGTAAATTGAAAATACAGGTAAAAAATAGGTAAATGGTGTAAAATATTTCTCGTATGAGTAATTTGTTGAAGTAGGGATCGTATATATAGGAATGAAATAGGGTAAAATAGCCGTTAACGATAGACTTTCTATCGAGCAATAAAATTACGTACAAACGCCGTCGATAAACTTTCGATCACTGGCGTTATCCATAGCACCGCTCGTTTGAAAGTCCGTCGCTATACAGTTTTCTCATAGTGGCGCGTCTGGTTTGTCAGGCCAAAATGACTCGGAAAAGGAGGAAACCCTTTGGGGATTGGTGTTTTAATTACCCAAATGACTCGGAGAAGCATTTTCTCGTAATAAAAAGAAGATCGACAAGGAGTCGGATATTTCCATCTCAAAGAACAAAATTTAAGTAAGAAGCATCTTTTGTTAGTCAAAGGATGTAAGTACCCTAGAAGTGGAAGCCAACTCTGAAAATTCAGAAGCGAAAACAATTTGCTTAATTTGCTTTCAAAGAAGTTGATTTTTTTTTATTTTTTTTTTAAGTCATTTTGAAATTATGTTCCAAATAACTTATGCTTTTTCGGCTGAATTAAGGTTGAGTTTGATATTGTTTTTTTTTCTTCCTTTTAACCTAAATAAAGTTTAAATTGTCGAGAAAATCTTATCTGTTGTGACATGAAAATGTAGTACTTGCTCCACCTAGGAGTGCAAATATTATATATATCTAAATGGATCCACACAAAATTATTCAGGCTCCACAAGTATTTTTAGGCCGTGAATACAAAATCCTTTTTAAACTATTAGCTAAAATGATACTCATAATAATTATACTTCGGTTTGTATTTGACCTTAAACGAGAATTCCTTCATAAACTTAGGTAAAATAATTTTACCTTTTGAGCCAAATGCCCACAACATTCATTTCAGACTTGCATAACCCAAAGTATATGTTATCTGAAATTTTTCCATGTGAGGTGTTAATCAAATAAGAACTTAACTTGCTGCAGGTAGTTTCTTACTAAATTTCAATACAGGAGTTAGGGAGAGACATGGTATAGAACGTAGAATGCATCAACCACATGACACTGATTTTTGATGATGTTAGCAGACTGGCCTGCATAAGTTAATAAAGCGCAAGGAAACACGAACATTGTGAAAGCTGGTTGAATAGCCGATACAGGAAAACGTCCTAGGTCAGCAAATAGAGCTTCTGTCCCTGCAAGGATTACGTGGATTCATCATAATCCTACGGGTTTGTACCTGTAACAAATATCAAATACGCGAAGAACAATTCTCGTTTAAGGTCAATTCTCTTTAAACTATCATACTTGAAAACACCAGAGTAAAACTGTAAGTAGCAGTGCCAAACATACCTTAGATTGCTTAATGTTCCAGTTTAATGGAAACATATATCGTCTCTAATGATGATGTTTCAAACAAATTTCTAAAGCATGAGTTTAATCAATAAAAATACGATTACGTGATCACTTTTTCGAAAAATGTCATTTTTTTTTTGGGTTTGGATTTAATTTCGGCTGCTGTCACTTCATTATTGGCCGTGAAATTCGGTCAACATGCAAGTTCCAAAACTCCCGAGATGCCAAATGGGATGAAAACAGTTTGAAACATGAGTATGGTTATGGTTTATTGAGCAAACTAAAAGAGTTTTACTCACATTGTTGAACAGTTAACCAAAAATATGGAATACAAAGACATTCACAAGCACCCTATAAACTTTACAAGATATCATCCCTCAAATCATTAAAACAAGACCAAACTCATCTAATTTCAAATAAGGGTGATATTATATTATTATAACATTATTATACAACACCAAGAAAAGGTTTCATTTACATTAGCTTGGCAATCCAAAATGAGTGACAAAAGGATTATGCATAACCATACAGTCACTTAACAAGTTTCTAAATACACATATTACAGAACACAACAAAAAGAAAGGATGATATTTTTTTTCACAAACCAATCCAGATTTACACATGAGTATATATATGAACACAAAATGAGTTTACTTACTTTAAACTCTAAAGCACTATACACCAAGCCTTAAAAAGATTCCTGCTTCAAGCGGCGCTCAAACTTTGTGGAAAAAAAAACAAAAAGATATTGAATCGATTAAAAAATATTGAACCGTAAAGTTGTTGAGCACGTTTGAAACAAAGTGTCAATTTTGAGATCTATTTTTTTGGGTTAAAAGACCCCTATTTTGATCTTAATCAGTACTTTATCTAGTTAATTGAATCGATTCGTATTGTATTTTTGTTTTGCAGCATCACGAAATCGGACATCATGGTTGTTAGATAAGCTGTACTTAAGATTCAGGAATTCACTCCTCCCCAGTCTCAAAAGGTCTCGACTGTTTACATTACAAGCCAATGATACCACCAATTCGTAAGTCTAGGGTTTAGTTTAGAGCAGGTAGAATAGGATGGGATGGGATTGTTTCATTCAAGAGTAGTCATGTAAGCTCAATTTTTGTTTAACACTTGTTTAATTCTGCTGTTTAATATGATTCGTCAACATTTATTTATTTTGTTTTTTGTTGTTTGATTCAGTCCCTATGGAGTCGTGAGGTTACTTGCTTGTACCCACAAATGGTGGGCTCAATCAGATGATAGCTGGGGTTTATATCATTCTCTACCTTCTCTATTGTGTTGTGCTCATAGATTTTCTGTGGTCAGTTATATTATTCAGCTAAGCAATTGATGTTGAGTGTCTTTCCCAATTCCATGATTGTTGATATGGGTAAAATTGATCCTTTAAATAACCCCACTTCGATAGCATTTTGACTTGTATGGTAAGTGGACTCATGAAGCACTAAAATCTGTTTTAGTTACATTACTATCTAGTCTGCAATTGGACTCTTGAACCACTAGAATCTGTTTTTGTACATGACTATAAAACTAATGCCAACGCTCATCTTCAGTGTAAAGTTATAGAATTCTTGTCAAAGTCTTCTTTTTTGCAAGTTATACAACCGAATGTAGTGAATAAGCTACAAAAGTTTTGAGTTAGAATTTAAAATAGTGACCGTATAGGTTGAAAATTCAATACTATCACCTCGTGTTTAGCTGACAGAAACCTTGAGCATTAGATCATTATGAAACTTATTTATGTTGTGCCCGTATTTCTTTCTAAACATTAATTTATACTGGATCTTTTTTCTATCTCATTTTAATGTAGGGATTTTTTTGTGTCATGCCAACTGGAGGGGGGAAGTCCCTGTGTTGCCAGATACCGTCCCTCGCAAAAATAGGATTTGGTCTTGCTTTTTCTCCACTACTGGGCGAAAGCATTTTTCCATATTTATGCATTTCTGATGGTTAACAATTTCAAGCTTGCAGAAGAGGTCAGTTCATGTTGTGTTCACTCCAACTGTTTATGTTGCTCTTTTGAATTCCTTTGACAACTTTGGTAGTATGCATGCAATGTCTCTCATTTATATCAAATCTATCTATTTATCTGGAGTTTTCTTTCGGCTTTGAAGGGTTATATATAATCATATTTATGTCATGCTTTAACAGGAAAATCAAGTTATGGCACTAAAGAAAAAGGGATTACTATAGAATATATGTCACCCACTCAAACATTAGAAATCAGAAAAAAAGGTAACTGCTTTATCCTTTTTGGTATGTGAAACACCCAAGAATATACGCTTAGTAGAACTACGATGGGGTTAAATTTGATCATGGTGTTGGATATTTATGTTTTTAAACATAAAACTGTAAAGGGAAGCTAGTAAACTTATAACATATATATTCTGACTTGTATATTCTGGTTTTGTCATTAGATTCAACTTCCGAGAGCCGTCATTAAGGTTACTTCCAGAACTGATTGCAACACCTCAAGGTTTATTGAATGTCATCGTCAAAGCAGACCAAGCTATATCCTAGAGGTTTACTGAATCTATTTGCCATAGGTGAGGTATGTATATATTCGACTGTCTACCCATATACATGTAATTATGTTCAATCAGTTTGTCAAGATGGATACTTCATTTATGGTAGAGTTTGTCATTCCCAGGTGGGGATGTTTTTTTTTTTTAATCAGATTCGCATCTCGTAGCTATTAAGTAGTATGTGATGACGACATAACAAGGTAATGCACCAAACAGAATGAAGAACTTCTGTTCTTAGTTTTGCTTAACAGCCGAGAATGTCATTCGAATCTATCAGTTTTAGTAGTTTTTCATCATACTCTATCTGTAGTCCCAAACTCTCAATGTTTTTTCCCTGCACTTCTTCAGGCCCAGCTATCCCAACCTTTCGTCTGTAAGGAACCATGTTCCCGGGGTATCAGTGTTAGCTTTGACTGGTACCAGTGTTGGCTTTGATAGCTACAACTGTTCCAAAGTAATAAGTTATAAATTGAGCTTCATGATGATGTCAAGAGAGTGGACTAAAGCTTAAGAAGACTAAGAAGATAAGTATGATGACATACCCAAAGACCAAGAAGATTGCTAAAGCTTTGGATCTGCATTATGGGGAACTGAAGAATACGAGAAATAGTTACAGATAAATAGTCGTGGTACTATGGATTTACTATGTAAATTATTAATTATTGAATCTCCATTTGAAATGGTGATTTTTCCGAGTTCTGTTTACTGCTAAACTTTTCAAAGATATGTGATGTTTCCCTCGTGTGATTAATAAAAGATATTTTATATCAATTTTGATGGTGTGACAGTTTGTATCAAGGATAACTATATAATATGAGCTTTGCCACGCATGATACAAATAGGTGGCAATAACCTGGCGGCACATCAAATAAAGCCACCTTATTATAAATGGAAACCATGACCAAAGGAAAATTACAGCCACAAAAATAATAATTTTTAAGTGGCTAAAAACCAAACCATTACTGTTGGATATATTAATAATTATGGCTACAGATTCTCTCATATAAGGGTAGCTAAAAGTTAACCACTAGCTACATTAAAATCATTTTGCGTGACTTTATAAAGTGTAGCGCCACGGTTCACCTAATTTCCTATGTCCAAAACATAGCTAATGGCTACATTGAAAAACTTGATGTGTCCTTGGAATGTTTTTAGCCATGGTGCTACAAAATAAGCGTAACTATATGCCATGTATCGGTCATGAAAAAATGAATTTTGTGTCTGATTGATTGCAAAGGCCGCGGTTAAAGTTAAATTCATGTGGCTTTAAGGGAAACTCTAGCCACACTCAAATAAATTGTGTGTCTACAAGGATCTTATGGTCATAGTGATAGTGAAAATGCTTAACTATAAAAAAATAATGAGTACCGTATAGACACGGTTATAGAGCTACGACCATGGTAAATCATATTTATAGTCACTCAAAATTTATGTACCCATAAAGGTACCTCTTTGTCACAGCACCTGATGCCACATTTTTGAAGTGAAAAAAATCCATGACCACTATGGACATGGTGATCAAATGTGGCCTATGTGAAGATTTGTACTAGTGGCACCCCTTCTTCTTCATTTTCAAACAGCGTTTTGACGGGAAATTATGATTTCAACTGTGTATGATTTTTAGACGAGATTTTGAAAATTTGTGTTTTAAGACAGGAATATCTTCTTGCCTTATAAACAGGAAAAGTACATGTTTTAAAATTAAAGAAGATCGTATATTCTCATTAAAAAATGGAAAAAAATAATTACGCGAGGTTGTTTTGGAAAAGAAAATTATCTGCTAGTAAAGGAAGATATCATTGGAGGATTCTCTCCGCCAAGATTTGATTTATCAAATAATAAAGAGAGTTTTGTTTAATAAGATAATATGGTGAAGAATAGAGAAAGAAATTACTCCCAATATATTTTTCTTTAAAAGAGGATTGGAGTTATGGACGAAGATTTGGAATAAGAGTGTTGTTGTTGTATAAATAGGGTGCTAATAGGACCAAACAGGAGGATTACGTAGTGTTTGGAGAGATAGAGAATGATAAAATTCAAGTTTCACCAGCAGGAAAAACACGAAGAACAAACTGTAAGAGACGACTTTAGTATATGCAGCTGCGAAGTTTATTTACCTATCTCTAGTATTAGTGACTTGGTCATTTTACTATGATCAACGTGTCAAGGAATATGGAGTTACGAAGTATAGTTTATCTATTGGAATTCGTAGATTCGACATAACATTATTTGGTAATTAATTATTATTTAGTGTGTCGAACTTTCGGGTTGATTCCATACCTCGAAAACTATGATTTCATGGTTGAAGGAAGTAGACTTACAAAACTTGTAGTTGAAAGGAATCAAAGGATCTATTGTAGGACCGATCCCTTACACAAAGATCTTTACTAGGACCGGTCTCAAAGATCTCTTGTAGGGTCGGTCCCTTATCAAGGATTTCTACTACAACCGGTCCCAAAGATCTCTAATAGGACCGTTCCCATGTATCTCTTGTAGGGTCTATAGACGATCCTTAGTTTAACCAAATATTGTATTTTCGGTTTTTCTATTACTTTAGGGCTAGATACCGAAAATGCATGCCGGTTAAAATGGAAAGTTCACAAGATTTCGGCATAACATATTTGAACATGTTCTAATATCTTATTACTTAAGGTTCAAGTATTTTCCTTGATACTCAAGGTGAAATCTCATAACCAAAATATTCTTAATATCTTTTAGATATTCGAATTTATATGCTTTCCATATCCCAGAGGATAAGCATATCTCTTGTGGCTATTTTAGAAAAGTATATCTTATATACTAGCTAATTGTTAGAGAGATTTCGGTACATATGTTGGATTACAGTTAGAAGAGAACAAAACCAAAAATATATGTTTATTACGTATCTTGTAGATTTTCGGAATTGGTAATTCCTTATTATGCAAACAGGCCTTGGTCATTATAAATAGTGGAGCTTGTATTCCTACAAACTCATTCATTGGACATGCTACTTAATTGTTGGAGTAGGAATCCCACTGGATTATTCTTGAAATATTTATTCGAGAGGAGAGTATCCTAATTGGGATAAATCTCTTATGTCTGTTTCGTTTAAAGTCTTCTATGGGATCAAAGAAGCTCTATTAATACCTGAAAAGACGAGGGTACTGTTGATACATGAAAATACCCTTTAGGAATCCCTCTTAAGATATGGAGACTTGAGGACTAGGCCCAACCCATAGGGTGATGGGTGATCCTAGCCCAAAAAATGGCAGAATTGGGCTTCACTCCAAACCAAAAGCGAGAAGCCCATAATAACTTGGATAAATGAGAAGTGGTAGTTTTGTAATATATTGATCTTATAGGTGCTTATTCATAAAAAGATGAGGAAAGATTATTATAAAATGGAAGAAATGATATTTAGAAAATGACTCTTAACTCATCCATTCTCTCTCTTCACCTCTAAGGAGGTGAGCTTGCTGTGACTTGGACTAGCCTCTCCTTTTGCGACCACAGTGGGAGTGGTTTAGTTTGTCGTCCAGCAAGACCCATCAGCCCAATTCTCACTACGTCTCTCTCTGCTTACCGACATTTCCTTTTACAACTCAACAGTCTACAACCGCTCAACACTTTCTCATACTCGTTTACGCCTTCTTCTTCTTTCACGCGCGGGTTTCACGTTCATCAATATAAATGATCATAAGTCACCTCCGCGCCTGAGCAATCGGCACCAGCAAAAACCAGAGCGAGCGATCATGGTGAAAGCGAGCCACTAAATTCTAATAGCGCCATCTCTCTTTTCTCACGCTTCCTTCAAAACCAGTCGCTTGTCCCTCACTCTCCAACAACAACAAACCACCCAACCTCCGTGTGTTCTACCTCCGCGTCATTACACCAGCTCCACTCCATCCAGATTTTCCAACTACCCCGAAGTACATCAACGCGCGCGTCTTCACCTGACCGAGAATCAACAGAGAGAGAGAGAGAGAGAGACTATGGAGATGTTGTCGATTCACAACGATGAAGAGATCTTAAACGCACATCTGTGATAACGCGCCTCTTAACCTCATCAGCACCTCCTCTCTACTCTCCTGCGCGGAGACCTTCTATTATCTCTCCTAAAACCAACCGCCGTGATAAGATGCCGCCGAACATCGCCGCTTCAGCACCGCTCAACTGCATCAACGTCGCTTCTCTTTTCATCTCCGACTACACCAAAACCCAATGACGCTTACTCAATTGTACTTATTCTCGAGAAGCTCCGATACAAGTGGAAATCACCATCATCGATTAGATTAGGGATTTATCATCACAAAATCATCACAAACGATCAGAAAGATAAGTTTCACCTCTTATTAATTAGTCCTTCAATTCGATTGTAAGTATCACATTTTTGACGTATTTCTTGGATCTGTTCTTCATTCTGATGATTTTACTATCTTCGTGAGGAAATTTTTTAAACAAAATTCTTAAAATCTATTATGTATGGAAAATACCTCATCGTGATTAAAACTAAGTGAATAAAACTAGACCCTGATTTGAAATCAACGCATATTAATTTTTATTACTCGTCAAATCATTTTTGATTTACTTTCAATTTTACCGACCTAGTCGAAGTTTAGGTTTGTTCTTGACTGATTTAACCCGTTCCTCCCTCTTCTGTTCTTAATCAGCAGGAAGTGCAAAATTGTTAGGCGCGTGTCACGTGGAGGCGGCTTGGTTCAGCCGAGATTGAATGTAAGAGAAGAAGAATTTGTTGATTGCTATTGAAGATGGTGATGAATGTTGATGTTGTAGAAGAGGGGTCTGTGCTGTGCTGAAGGAGAAAGTGATGTTATGCTGGTGATCGATGTGTTCAGTTGGAGCTGAGCAGTGCTGTTAAGGATTATAGTGTTGATGCTGATCCTGTGAACTCCATGCCCAAGTCGCCTACTACTCATTTTGAAGTCTCAGCCGCTGCACTTGTTGGGGTCTTGGGAATACATAATCATAGAAGCAACAAGATCATGACTAGATTCTAAATGAGCACGAGCTGAAACATCTAGATTATTTGAAAGTTCATAGTCCTTGCAGGTACCATGGCGCACAGATATGAGGCAGATGCTTTTGCACCTTCTCAGTCAAGGCGCTCCCATGGCTTATCCAGGAGGAGCAGCTCCAAATCCTCAAGCTGCAAGAAGTGCAAAGAAAAGCCACTGCACCGCTCACCAAGCGCTACCCCTTCACTGTCGATAACACACCCCTACCTAGAGTTGCCAAGAACTAAGTGTGTCGCTCAAAGAAGAGTGTTTCAGCTCTAAGTGCCTCGTATCTATGAACTACTTCCGTCCTCAATAAAACAGAAGCTAACATCCGAGATAAAAGACTTGACTCGCTTCAAAAAAACCATCTAAGCGCTTGTCCAGCCAGTGGCTCTCCTTCAATCTCCAGAGATGTCACCTTCTCCCTCGATGATTTATAAGCGAATACTGCAAGTACTCAAACGTGATAATAGATGAGAAACATGGAGCGTTATGATGTGGACACACTTGACAGGGGCAGTTCCAAAGTTCTATTCAGATGAGATTCCAAATGATTGATAGGGAAGATTGTTGACTACCAATGTTAATGAATAGATAGAGACGCATGCAGGGCTAAAGCTGCCAGAAATTCAATCTCCGCGAATATTGTCTCCCTCGACGATAGTGATTTTCGCATCTTCTCAATTCAAGAATGCGCATAGTGCAGGAACAGTTGGGTTCCAGTGCCCTGTCATCAACCCCGCTGCGATCTTGAGAATCAGTAAAGTCAGGAAAATTACAAGATCAGCGCGTACCTACTTAGGGCGTCATCCGAGAACTACTACTACAACTCGGCCCCAGCTTTGAATCGGTGGCAGGAGACAGAATGAAGTATGGAATGCTGCTGATACCAGTCCACCTGCATCATCACTTAACCAGCATGAGAGCTAGCAGCCGCCTCATCAGTGCCACTTACCTATGGCCAGAATGGTATGCTTCCATACCTTCTATTTAAGATTACCCTAGCTACGTCTGTCTTGCATTTAAAATCATCAAACATGTGGTTCCCATCTAAATTAGCTTCTTTAACACTCTCTTAAAATAACATATACTTGCCATTAACGGACTTGTTCTGAATCCTAACATAACAACGAACTGTCTAGTCAGGCGCCTAATAGAAATTAAATCACCTGCGTTCTTATTATGTATCAACTTATTCTCAAGTAGCTTGTCATGTTTGATTGCATTCATCACTCTGCACGATCAATATTTGTGTAAATGTTGAGATTATGCTCTAGCTGGGGACTATCATTGGACTTTGCACTGCCAGATCCCTGTGAATATATTCCTTGCCTCAAATCCTATAAACATGTGTATGTGGTAGTTCATCTTTCTCTATGTATACATATATGTTCCTATCCATGCGGAAGCCATGAGGATATATGTATGCTGCTCGAATCATTAGTAATCACTTGGACAACTGGGTTTTACTTATAAAGCTAGAATAATATGATTCCCAACACTCTTCGAATCTGTATATGCATACTCATAATATGCACATAATTACATGCTATTGTATTTGATGTTTTGATTTTAATTGACTAAAAAGTGAAGAGCGTGCAACTGTGAAATATGATTACACTATGTGACGCTTACATTTCTTCTAGCATGCAAGGTTGACTTCATCATATTTCGAGTTCCATGAAATGCACATACGTCATCTAGTCGTATATGTAAAATACCATCTTATTAATTTGATTAAGTATGCATAGAGCATCCATGCCATCTTATCTTAATAACACCATGAACTGAACCGGCTATGAGTACGGCCGAGAAATGAAAAGGCTACGAGTACGGCCAATGAAATGAATAATAGCCCCGAGTATGGCTAGGCTACGAGTACAGCCCATGAAATGAATATTAGCCCCGAGTATATGGCTAGGCTTTGCGCATGGCCAATGAAGTGCACAATAGCCCCGAGTATGGCTTGAACGAATGAAAGCCCCGAGTATGGCTAGAATGAATGAAAGCCCCGAGTATGGCTAGATTGAGTGAAATCCCCGAGTATGGCTAGATTGAATGAAAGCCCCAGTATGATTAAAACGAATAAACTCCGGAGCATGACAAATGAATAAAGCCCCGACTGAGTGATGAGAAATAAAAAGATAGCCTCGACTGCGCCATGAAAAATGAAAAAGGTAGCCCCGAATGTACCATGAGAAATGACAAATAAAATAATAATAAAAAAATAGATAGATAGCGTGAATGCGCCATGAGTTAAGTCAGCGCCGAACACTGAGCGATGACACAATCCGGTCATGAGTAAAGGCTATGAGATGATCTCTGGGAAAAAAAAAGGGTGCATGGCTTCTTTAATAATGTGACAAACGTAAATGTCGAAAGGATTAATTGCATAGGCTCCCACAATAGTCGAAAATCATTTCAGATATGAGATATGAGCAAGTATGGATGAGATTACTAGTAAAGTATTGGGACAAAGCGCCCACAACTTAGCTAAATACTGGAGGCGTTACTTATGCTTTCACAAATTGCTTGATTACACACATAGTTAATTTGGCCGATTGGAACATTTGCAATTGCCTCAGGAAATATTATAAGTTGTACACTAGCGCCTTAAAAACATAGTGGCGCACACTGAAAGAAACTAAAGTAGAGCGTTTCCTACTCGAATTAAAAGACGTAAGCGCTAATTCATGCTCATAGTTATCCACCACGTCTCGAGCCATTTTAAAAAGAAAAATAATAATAAATAAAGAAATAAAAAGGTATGAGGGACTTACCTCCAGAAATATATCATCACTCCTTGAACCCTTGCACGGGAGGCGAGCAAGTCAAATACCATACACTCGTCCACCAACTTCACCTATTTAGGCGCGTCTGATAATTCCGCATACTATCTAACCAAGTGACTATACAGACTCATGCACACAAGTAGAGCACCAAGCGCTCGTCCGCCTCATTCTAAAAAAAGAGGGTGGAGGGAGCATCAAAGGAATAAGTACATTAAAAGTTAAAACAAACCAATATTCAAATGTCAATAACCAAAGCTTAAACAAGAAATAAAGCATTCCATTTAACACAACTCGGATATATTAAATGCAGAGATGATTTAAATAAAATTTAAAAAAAAAAAAAACAAACGGGGGAGGAGCATGTAATGCTACACATATGCTAGTTCGAGCTTATAATAATATATCTTATCTCGATCAGTGATAAATGATTTCAATATTTGCGCGCAAATGTCATCTCTCTCGCCTGATAAGGGAGCATGTCGAGCGCCTAAAACATTCGCACAAAGATTCATACCCTGCAAATACAACACTTGGCTTGTTGAGAATGAATCCTCAAATTCCTACGAAGCGGATACATCTGGACATAATTGCTTCTAGAATCCCTCGCTTGCGATTGTGCATCTTCACTTGCAACTTGATGCGCTCTATTCATCGCGCTTTATGGTCAATGAAATGCACAAGTAGGCCTGAGTATGGCTAGGCTTTATGCAAGGCTACTGACGTGCTTTCGCCCACTGAGCGGACAATTGCGAATGTCATTTCACGCTTATGAACACCCAATAGTCATACCTTCGCTTTAATTAAGTAGTTTACAAAACCGATACGCATTGAAGATGTGCAGGTTGATTTACACTTAAATAATAAATATAGAAAGCATATGCATCGGAGGCGCACATACAATGAGCCATATATCATAGCTCTAACACTTAAATAAGAGTCGGAATCATGTGCTTAGGAGGCGCGCAAGTTTCACTCATCCGCCCTCCACTTGAACACTTAAACAAAACTCTCATACTGAACATTCGTTCGCCCTTTGATTTTTCAAAAGAGATAGAGGGTGGAAGCGACAAATTAATAAAACTTCAACACTTAAACAAATGAGCAATTTCCAAATGTTACAACACACGATTAAACCAGATGATGAAAACAACAAAAGAACAAGGGAATGAGTGAAAATAGAACAACTTCATAAACGAATGCCACCCGTTAAGAGAATCCAACTCATTCCTTTTATGCTCAAGCTTGCATTGTACCTTCTCGGCGGCTGATTTGGCCTCCCGAAGCTCTGCAGTAGCATTTCCTACGCCCGTTGTCGGCTGATCATATACTCCCTTCTTGACTTCCGCCACCTTTAGCGGGCGAGCATGCTCTTTCTCCGGATCAACAATCTCTTTTGGAAGAAGAATAAGCGCAACGTTACTTATCTTAACAACATCCAAAAGCTGTTTACCTACTGTGGGTGTTGCAACTAAAACCCCTATCTGAAAGCCGCGTAGTCATACATCATAACTATCACATACTCGCGATTCATGCGGCATAGCCGCATATGCAAGCACATTAAACATAATTTACTCGTTATGGCTCAGAATCTGTTCGCTTTGGCACTCGGGGACTGCCTTATGGAATGACAATATTGTCTTGATCGCTCGCGCCTTTATCACATATTATGCTAAGAATATCTTGCGCCTACTAGGATGCAAACGGGTAACAAATTAATTACCGACACACAATAATTTTATTGGATTATAATTGGAGCACGACAAACATTGATTTGAATGCTAGTCTTTGGGACTCGGCATCGCGGATATAAGTCATTCATTGTGTTTTACCAACTTGCATAGATCTTGCCAATTCATTCTTAAGCGGCCTACACGTCTCGAATGATACTTCACTAACTATGACTGTTGATGAGACTACGCCTCTTCAACAGTCAGGGGACTAATGTTGATACATGAAAATAATTATCCTTAGGAAAGGAGTCCCCTTTAGGAATCCCTCTTAAGATATGGAGACTTGGGGACTAGGCCTAACCCATAGGGTGATGGGTGATCCTAGCCCAAAAAAGAGGAAAATGGAATAATTGGGCTTACTTCAACACAAAAGCCAGAAGCCCATGGTAACTTGGATAAAGGGGAAGTGGTAGTTTTGTAATATATTGTGTTAGAGCATAGCTTGGTTGAACCCACCAAGCATTGGTATGTCAAGTTTGATTGTCATATTTTAGTGAATCAAAACTCATTTAAAGAGTCGCTTGATTATATACTAGAGTCAACTTCTTATAGGTTAACTTGAAAGTGTTAGGATATGAGACTTACAAGTGTTACATGAAGACTTGAAGAATGTGAAGAAGTATGGAGCTACAACGACAACATCATCCTTCCTCTTGAAGTTAGTAATATTTGACTTGAATTGTTTCATTCCCTAACGTATCTTTCAAGTCGTGCATATTGAAAACATAACTGCGAAGCTGTGTATGATACTCTAGTTAAACATAGTATTAAGGAATACAATACGAGGTTTATTGCTTAACCATTAAACTTTGTATATAAGACATCGACATGATCATATGAATGCTATTGTGATTATGTATGGGTATGAGTGAAGATTTCATCCTAGGAAACAATGTTTTACATTCGTTTAAAGGAAGTAAGTTCATAAACTCGTTTTGTGAATCGAAAGGGAAATCGCTAGGCTTATTGGTATTGTTATTCATTGCAAATCTATTTTGAATTACCAATACGTGTGTTTAGTATAACCGCTCATAAACTTGTTAATGTATCTTGGTAAAACTATTCACAAGGCCTGACTTATGCATTGGTATGACTTTTATTAGTGAAACCGATCTTAAGTAATCACTCAAGATGGTATGATCGATGCCTTGTAAATAACAACTTTTATCTAGCCATTGGGGAACCGATCCTAGTAAGAGGAGCAACAAATTTACAAGAGGGGAATCGATCCTTGTAAGAGGTGCAACAAGTTTTTAGTAGATGGGGGAACCGATCCTATGAACATGTGCAACAAGTTTGTAGTTTTGGGGGAACCGATCCTATGGACATGTACACCAAATACAGGTAGTTACCATAAGTATGTGGGGAACCGATCCTAGTACCTAGTCAACCGAGTTTTGGTAACTAGCGTGACTATGCACAGTACTCACATAGAGGTAGAACCGAACTTGTTTTGGTAGAACCGTGAAACCCATGATTGGTGATTTGATAGGATAATCAATCACATAGTTCTTGGAAGTCAGATGAACCAATTCTAAATTCATTTGGAAGTGTGAAAAATCGTTTCCAAGATTATAAGTATAAAAAAGGACTTGCAAAGTAAAGATGTCGACATACTTTGAGCATGTGCAGTAACTCTTATCATTAATTGTTCAAAGATATTCCTTAATAGCTAAAGGAGAATCCCAGGATCGAAATAAATTAAGAATCTTTTAACTAAGGTTTCTTAGTTTTTATATGCTATTTAATTTCCAGCAATTAAATGCATATCTTTAGAAAATAATAATTAGTAATGTGCATTTACTGATTATAGATTTTTCTATTAGAATTTCGGTCAATATTTGGACAGTGTATTTCCAGGAGTTATGAAAACCGATTTTGTGTTTATTGCATATCTTTGAGAATATTCGGTTTTGGAAATTCCTTGGTGTCCAAACTTCCTTGTCTATAAATATTGAAGTTTGCATTTCTAGCAAACTAATCCTCAGAGCCAGCAAAACTACCTCAATTGTGTTGTTACTGGGGGAGCCGCCTATCGGAGAGGAAAGTACCCTAATTAGGAGAAATCTCTTACGGCCACTCGGTTTAAAGTCTTATTTTGGATTGAGAAGCTCTATTAGTACCGTTGGTGGGAAAATAGATAATTGCAGTTTATTTTAGTTTTCGATTGATTTGATTGACTAACGGTTGTTGAACTTTGATTGCACCTAGTTTGTTTATGCTTGAGAATCTTCTCTTCTGATATAAGATTCACTCAAACTAGATCGAAGTTTCGACGGGGATCTTTAGACTGTTTGTAGATCTAAAGACGTCTTGTGATAATCCATTGTTAACAGACTCCGTGCCGTGTGTGATTGATCACAAGAGATTCAAGTGTATTGTGTGTAGGTGTTTATTGAAGATCTAAGAAGATTTGAAAACAAAGAAGATATTTGGGTTCATAATCTTTGGTGTGCACAATACTTGTTTCGGCTGGAAAAGGATCCAACTATAATCGGTTTTTCTTTGTGATAGATTGGATTGATTAGTTGAGTAGATCGGCATCAATACAATTCTTTGTGATTCAAAGTATTGATTGCAAAATCTTGACAATTACTTTGGTAGTTGTTATTAGATAGATCTAAGGACCTTACAAAGGAGTTTATTGGGATAAACGGAAGAGCCTTTTATCGAACTCATATCACTTGATTGAAAAGAGTTGTTATCGAACATATTTGTTGTTACTTTACTGTTTGGAATACGAACCAAAGGAATTGTTCCAAGTGTGTGACTTATTGCAAGTTGGAGGCGCAGGGATACAAACGGAACTAGGTGAACTATAGGTTTAGTTGCTTGGTCTCAACTATACGAAGTTGATTTAGATTTTGTATAGCGGCTTAATCATGAGAGTATTCAATTCTGGACAAGGTCCCGGGGTTTTTCTGCATTTGCGGTTTCCTCGTTAACAAAATCTTGTTGTGTCTTATACTTTTCTATTTCTTATAATTGTTTTAATATAATTAGAAGTAAAATACACAAACGTTAATTCCTATTTACTTATTATCAAGTAAACATACTTTGTTGTTGTATTGTCTCGATCTTGTATCCATAGTCAATCACACAAGTTATCTTGTTGTCATATTGTCTCGATCTCGTATCCATAGACGATCACACGAAGTGTGAACCGATTAGTTGTATTGTCTCGACTCAGTCCATAGACAATCACTTTCGGAGAAAGGACTTATAGGTGGAAAAGTTTTAGATTGAGGTATATTTGGGTACCCTCGTCTTTTCAATTTGTATCAGAGCAGGCAAACACGAAAAAGATCTAACAATCTGTGTTTGGTGCGATCCAACCTATAAGAATTGAATCTATGGTTGATTCAGTTAACGTAAAGCAAGATATCAAGAGTTTTGAATTAACACTTGATGATGGCATCTACGATTCAATATCTGAGAACGTTCATGAAATCAACACTAGAGATTCTACTAGACAAGTTAATCTTGTTAATAATGTAGAAACTGATGACGACTGGAAAATACGTCTACAAGAAGGGTTAGATGAAATTTCCGATGATGGTGACTTAGATGTTGAACAAGAAGTAGAAGAGGATATCTCAGAATACTCTAAACTGCTAGAACCTTTGAAAAATGAAAAACTGAGAACTTCGGATTTTCTTGGTTTTATGACTCCTTTTTGTCGTGAGAACAAGAAACTGAGGAGGGTTTTTCAAGGATGTTATAAGGGTTACCGCACCAGTGATTATCTTCTTAAAGATCGTACAGATAAGCTTAATTCAAAGAAATTAGAATGTGAAAATCTTCGAAGAAATCTCTTTTTGTCGGAAAAGAAACTTGCTGGATCTGAAGCAAGGGTTAATTCTCAACAAAAGAGTTTTGAAGAGAAAAAAGGTGAATATCTCTCACGAGAAAAATGCCTTAAGACTGATCTTACTGGTGCTCCTAATAAAATCAAGATGTTGGAAGAAGAAAATTTTAACCTGAAAAAGTTCAATGATAGCTCAAACAATTTAACCTCAATGTTAGAAGCAAGTAGAAATCATCGTGATACACGAGGATTGGGCTATAAGGGAATAAATGCTTCAAATATTAGCAAAGAGGTAAAATTTGTTAAAGCTGCAAATTCTTCTCAACCAGAGGCTTCCACTGATGTCAAAAATGATATTATTTCTTGTAAAGAAGTAAATCCAGACAAGCCTAAGAATGGTGTTCAACCAGACTCGTTAAGTGAGGAAATCAAAGAGAGCACTTCTGTTAATGTGAAGAAAGCAAAACCGTTGAACAAAGACAAGAAGAAGAAGAAAAAAACTCGTCGATCTCCAATGCAAGCGGATCCACAAAAAGGTAACATTAAAACTCAGACTTCGTATGTTTCTAAGCACTATTATTATTGTGGTAATAAAGGGCACTTGCAATGGGGATGCAATATTCGTAAGATGCAGGATGCACTTTCCTTTGTATCAAACGAATTGGATAAGATTGCTCCCCAAAGGAACTCAGATCGATATTGTCCAAAGTTTAGGCAAAAGAATTATTATAATAATAAATCATGTTTTGCTCATCGCTCGACAAGGACATCTTATAAAAGACCCTATTATAGAAAAAGAGATGACTTTGCAAATACTAAGACAAGATCTGATGTTCCAAATTGGAGAAAGGTTGTTTCGCAAAATATCCAAAAGGACAATGATCCTAATGGTATGAAGGAGCAAGCAGCTCCTGCGAAACCCAACTCTAAATGGGTCCCAAAGTCCTCCATAGCCAAGAAGGGACCAAAAGTTAGTCACAAGAATGACTCTCAGCTGTTAATTGTTGGTAACAATAATTATAAGAGTTTTCTTGAAAGACTAAAGAAAGACATCATGTTTGAAATCTCTTGTACTAGTGAACGTTGTGATAATGACACTCTTCATCACAAGTCAAAGAAGAAAAGCAAGAGAAAACAAACCAAGCAAGAGGTTAAGAATGATGATTCTGTTTTAGTCACTTGTGACGAACAAGACAAGGATCAACTCAACACAACCTAGTTGTGTTGGAATGTGCATGCTCACCTTTATGCTCAATCTTTTGAAGGGTGAGGAAGCACGTGAAACTTAGCACATGATCTCTCGGTTATTATATGACTAATTAACATCTTTAGGGAGATTTATTTTCTTCTATACTCATACCTTCTCTATCTATATTTGAGCTTTGATAGAAACGGTAATTTTGAGTTTATGATGTTGATATCTACTGATCATATATGTGTAGCTCTTGTTTTTACGGTTAAAACGAACCAAAAATCACTGAATTCGGACATCGTAGGAAAAAGTTATGTCAAAAACAGTTTAGTGTTGTGATCCGTCACAAGTGACTTTTGTAACCGATCATAGTGATAGGTCCATACGAAGGATTGTAAAACTGTCTTGCCCATAACTTCTTCTTCCGAACTCGGAATGACCTAATTCTTTTTGCGTTAGTTTCGTAATTCAATTCCCTACAAGATAGAGGTAATTGCAATACTTGATTCTTTGTTGAATTTTTATGGTGTATTGCATTTGAGTTTATGGGATGTTTGATTTCGGTTTTCATAACCTTAATATTCGATCTCATATTGTGTGTACCCTTATGGTTTGGGTGACTTTTTGATTTAGCGGGATTAAATTCTAGCCCATGTTGGTAGGCTTTATCAAAGGATCATGAGGGGTTCCTGTACAAACAATATGTGAAAAAGTCACAATATGTTGAATCTTTTGGTTTAGCATAAAAGCATATGTGTTTCGAGGTTTCAACTTTTGCATCGCATAGTTAAAACCGCCTTTCAACCTTTCTCTGGTAAAGGTTGCTCTTTGTTGTTGTTCTTTTGTTTTGGCGAGAGGATGACAACTTTAATGGGGGAGAGTTCTATGTGAACTTGTGCTTAATGACATATCTTAAGGGGAGAAGAGGATGCGGAATTTGAGGTAACAATCTTGTTAGTTAATTGTTTTCCTGTTTAAGAAAAGCATGATTTTATTGCTTTTGCTTAACAAAATTTCGGTACAATTGATGTTGATTCCATTATTTGTGTAGGGATGTTTGATTGTAATTCAATTGTTTCTGGTTAAGAAAAACTATTGTTATCTTTCGTTATTGTTTGATATCAATTGTTTAGGCTTACAAAATTTCGGTGCAATTGCGGTGCTATAATGTCTATGTTTGTTTCAATTGCTTCCGGTTAAGATAAATGATTATGGAAGTTTATTTATTTGGTTTGTATGGATTGTTTATGTCTTAACAAAAGTGTTTCGGGATCATTTGTTTAGTCTAAGTGATTTCCGGATAAGAGAAACAAAGTTTTTCGGATTTTAGTTAGACTTATCAAATGTGGGGGTTTCGGTTATTCAAGTCTAACCGAATGCCTTAACAAGAATTACTAGTTAACTAACCTAGTATTTGTCTTGTTTAAAAGTGAAAGGTCTAAGTTATTGATGAGAATAATTAGAGCCTGATGAGAAAAATAAAGTTAATTCTGATCTTTATTATGGTCTTATCAAACAAACGATTGTATTTGTACAATCGGTTTAGCAAAAGAAATAAGGTGATTAGTCGATTTTTTATGTGCTAAACTATTAGGGAAAATTGCTTCGGGCAATTGTTTCCTAGATAACATGTTAAAACCAAATTACTTGTAGTTTCGGTTTTGATATTGGTTATCTAAAATGGTATACAAAACCCTCGTGCTTAGCTCTTATAGGTTTGCAAATTCTCTTTGTGAGATTTGTAAGATCCTTTCGGTTTGTCCTTTATTTTTTCATTTCTTTGTCATTTTGTGACAAAAAGGGAGAGAAATATATGGATTAAACAAGTGATATTTACTTGTTGTGAGTTGGTATCACTAAGGGAAAGGACATTTGTGCTAAAACGTTTATTCTAACGAAAAGAGTGAAAGCATAGACTAAGGGGGAGTCATATATCATATGATACGTAGTTATGAGGAACTACATGAAAATCACACACAGAACAGAGTCTGTTAACAATGGATTATCATAAGATGTCTTTATATCCGAAGATGGTTCTAAAGATATCGTCGATACTTTGATCTAGTCTGAGTGAATCTTATATCATAAGAGAAGATTCTCAAGAATAAACAACCGTTAGTCAATCAAATCAATAATCGAAAAACTAATAACACTTCAATTATCTAGTTTCCCACCAACGATACTTGTAGAGCTTCTTGATCCCACAGAAGTCTTTAAACGAGCGGTCATAAGAGATTTCACCTAATTAGGATACTTCCTCTCCGAATAGATGGCTCCACCAAAAACAACAAGAAATGAAGTTTGTATGGCTCTTAGGATAGTTTGCAAGAAATGCAAACTCAAGTATTTATAGACCAAGGTTGTTTGGACAACAAGGCAATTCCAAAACAAAAAATATTCTTAAGATATGCATTAAGGTACCTAAATTCGGTTTTCCTATTCCCAATTAATGTTAACCAATATTTCCGAAAACTCTTATGGAAAAACTTCTATTATTAGTCTAGCACATTAACTAATAATATTTTCCAGAGGATATGTTTTAAATGCTGGTAATTAGAACATATATTATGAAAATCATAATTAAATTCTTTTCACTTTTTCAGGACCAGGGATCACCTTGAGTATTAAGGAATATCTTTGAACAATAAATGATAGGAGTAATGTACATGTTCAAATATGTCGACATCTAGAAGTTTTTTAGAAAACCCTAATTCCAAGCTCACACAAAACTTACAAAGATATGTGAACATTGGAAACTCGGTTTTGATTCTTGGGATCGGTTGTACCAACTTCACAATGTAAGTTGTGATCAGTTATACCATGTTTCCCAAAACAGGTTGTGACCGGTTACACCTTGCTTCCTAGAGGTAGCTTGTGATCGGTTACACCTTACTTCCTGAGTTGGCTTGTGATCGGTTACAACTTGCTTCCCAAAGGTAGCTTGTGATCGATTATAACTAACTTCCAATTCCTCTTGTGACCTGTTATACCTTGGTTCCCAAAGTAACTTATGGTCGGTTACAACTTGCATTCCAATATAGCTTGTGATCGGTTACTACTAGATTTACAATGAAGTTCATGACCGATTACAACAAACTATATTATATATGCTATGACCGGTTATACTATAAATCTCAACAAGTTAAGATAGGTTCTACCAAAGTCATATCTTTCATTAGTCATCCAAAAGATATTCAAAGAATAACAAGACCAATCATGATTTCCTTTCGATTATGAAACAAGTTCATAAATGTACTTCCTTTAAACAAATGTTATACAACATTGTTTCCTTGGGTGAAATCATTCTTATATAATGCACACATAATCAAATAACTACATACAATAGATTATGTCGACATCGTACTTACGAAGTTCCAAAAGATAAGCGTTCATACTTCGCAATATGTTTTCCTTGACACTGTGATCATACTATTATGACCAAGTCACATCACTAGAGTATTATATATAATATATACAGCTTCGCATGTTATGTTTTCAATATAGCACGACTTGAAATATACGTTAGGAATGGAAACAAGATCAAGTCAATAATACTAATCACAAGTGGAAGGATGATGTCTTCGTTGTAGTCGTTACTTCTTCACATTCTTCAGGTCTTCGGAGTAATACTTGTACGTCTCAACATTCCTAGACTTTATAGTCTAACCTAAACGAAGTTGACTCTAGTATTTAATCAAACGACTCTAGATGAGTTTTGATACCAAAATATGACAACCAATCTTGACATACCAACGCTTGGTGGGTTCAACTGAGTTATGCTCTAACAATACCATTGGTGGGGAACTAAGAATCGTAAAAACTATTTAGTATTCGATTATTAATCTGATTGACTAATGGTAAAGTAGAACCTTGATAGATCTAGTTTATTTATTTCGTGATCCTTCTCTTCTGATATAAGGTCATTCGAACTAGTTCAAGGATCGACGATTTCAGATCTGATTTATTGTTTCAAGATCAGAAGATAAGACTTTTGATCATCCATTGATTAACATACTTTATTCTGTGTGTGATCGATCATTAGTGGAATCAAGTTGTTTCTGCAGGTACTTTGAAGATTGAAGACTAGAAGATTTTCGTTTTGGTATTTTGATATTTGTGATAACTTCGTGGACAATTGATCGACTGGGATCCGACAATCTTATTTATCTCGTATAAATTTTTTAAGCTTGTTGTATATATCGATAATCTATCTTTGGGTTTCTCTTTGAGATGTACTTTGATAGTTTGATTACTTCGACGATCTTGATCTTAGTTAATCTAACCATACAAATGTGTATTGATTAAACAGAAGATCCTTTATACTTATTTTAAATCTGATTAACTTGTTTCATCTTGGAGATTGATAAAGAGGAATCTGAAACAAATTAGTCTTTTACTGTTTTGGAATACGATTCATAGGAGTTGAGCGGTAGAAGACCTCATAGCAGGTGAAGCGACTTAAGATAGTGGATTCTATCTTAGGATTCACATGCGTGGACCAGAATGGTTGTGGGCGCAAGGATATTGAAGGATTTGAGTAACTTGGAGTTAGTTTATTTGATCTCAATTATATGAAATTGTAGTAATCTTTGCATAGCGGCTTAATTTTGAGAGTATTCGAAACTGGACTAGGCCCCGGAGGTTTTCTGCCTTGCTATTTTCTTCGTTAGAGGTCGGGTAAGATCTTACAATAAATAGAAAATAAATGGTCTGACATCTGACTAGCGTCGAGTCAAGGGTTGACTCAGATCCAGATCGTTAGTCAAATGCAAATAACATAATGTTAGTTTAGTAGGGAAATGTTGGACAAATTTAGTGCAAGCGTAGCCAAAACTATAAAGGTAAACAAGGTGTAGAACATTTATTACCAAATTTTACTAAAAAAATAAGATAATATTACCCTCAGAAAAAAAATGCACCGTAAAATATGGACAAATTAACAAATTTGTAAAATAAAATTATTTTATCCCCTCTAACCTTGCATAAACTAATTTGATTAGTTAATAAATTTTGCTAAGATAATAATTTTTGATGTTAAAACTATTAATTTATCTTAGCTTTACAGCCCGTTCATTTCAAGGAATTGTATTCCTTGGAATCCAATTCCTTGAACCGAACGGCGCAAATGAACTCTATGTAATTGGGAATTTTAATTCCTAGGAATCCAATTCCCTCCAAAATGATAGATTTCCATTGCATTGGTCCAATGATGCAATGGAATTGGATTCCAGGGTAAAAACAAAGGTAATTGAATTACCTCAACCGAACATAATTTTTTTGGATTGGAATCAAATTCCTTGGATTACCCCATAATTGAATTCCTAGGATTCTAATTCTCCCAACCGAATGGGCTGTTAGTGTAATATAGAAGAAGAAAATAAGAAACGAATTTTTGAGTGGGACCATGGGTTCATCTATAACCCAAATGGTTTTGATAATGTACTGCACCTATTTAGCTTACAAATCAGGTGTTCATCATGACTTTACGACCACCTCGATATACCCACCAGTGTTTCAATATTCTAACAAAAATCATATGATGCAAATATGTATGCAAAAGCTAGAGAAAAAAGATTTCAACAAAGCTCTAACTTTGGAAACAATTCACACTTTGATAAATTTTAAGGCTATAACTTTTGTTGTAATAAGTAGATATGACATTATTTGGGCAGCAAATTTGTCGGTGTTTTGTAATAGATTCTCTATCCAGAATAACTGGAGAAACGAAAGTTTGATAGCAATAATGACCTATTTAGATATTCAAAATTGAAATGTATCAGTAACAAACACAAACGACTTCATCAGGAGGCGTTTAATATCTTTGTATGTTTGAGACTCTTTCCTCTTTATGAAAAAAAAGAAGGTTGGATCCAAAGTTACTCACCTAGTTATCTACTATTACCAAGGATAAGAGATGGTAAAACTATAAATGTCCATCACTTATCTTATCATCACTGTCAACAAACAAACATTTTGTCATACATTCAAACAAAAATCCAAACATAAATTTAAGAAGAAGAAAATCCCACATGGACATCCACAAATTTATCTCCTTCCATCGAATCATCTTCTTCATAAAAGTAGGACCATAACCAACTATCTAGTCTCTCTACTGTCTACTTCAAATCTACCAATAACCTTTTCACGAGAAATTGAGATATATATCCCTCTAGTTTTCATCATGAATTTTAGTCCGAAATTCTCTAAAGAAATTGTCATTTGGTTTATATTCTTAAGCTATCTTTGGTTGAATTGCTGCATAGTGCATACTGACACTGCCATAAATTTTGGATTCCTCTATTTCTTCTTCTTCTTGAAACATTAAGCTCAAGGACTTGAACTACCGACCTTCAATTAACATGGATGCCAAATTCAAATCTTGCAAAAGTTGTGGTATTGTGCCAATAAATCTATGTTTCTTCCTATTTATTATTGTGTGAATAATATGCACCTAAATGAAGTACGAATGGTCAAGAAAATGCAAGCCCAGGACCTTGTACCTTAATTATTATGTTTCTTCTTATCGTGAATACATATCTATCCTTGCGTGGATCATGGTCACTTTCTACTTTGAGACCACTTGTTGATATGTACTACCCTTTAGATAGACAACTACTTTTTTTTTCTTTTATGGAAAAGATAGACAACAACTTGGGGTTGGTTGTTCTTGATACTGTTAGAAAATTTGAAATGTTAGTGTACACTTTTGCAGTTTGTATGGTTGAGAACTAACCAAATCTACCTGTTAGACTTCACTAGTTCTACTGTACACTACTAATGATATATCAATCAGTCTTATCTCTGACCTCTTCGTACCTTAACATGGACGTTTATGCAGCAAAGACATCTAGTCATCTAACCTATTATTGAATCATCAAAGAAATCTAACAAAAAAACAGTTGCTACATGTGTCATTTAATACTGCCTTCAAACTACATCCTCGGGAAACTTACGGGTGAATAATAACGCGTTTGGATATAAATCTGTTTCTGACTTTTGCTTCTCCAAAAGTCGAAGTCAGAAACAAAACTATTTTGCTTCACAAAAAGTTAACTTTTTGATTTTTTGAAGTTGTTTTGAACCAAACTGACTTCTGATTTTTTTAACTTTTTGAAGTCAAAAAGCTACTTTTGATGTGCTATCCAAACGGGCCATAAGTCACCTTGCACTTAATTTTTTTTTACGCCTTTCTTCTATTTCAAATTTCAAAAATAATGCTAAAATTCGCGGGGTCTACTATGCCAAACTTGCCAAGTTGCAAAATCATACCAATTCAGTAATTACTTATCCCAATAACAGAATGACTCTCCAGTTTCCTATAAAATAAAAAAGATGGAATGATTTCCAAATCACTCTTCCGGAATGTTGCTCGAGATTTTACTCGGTTACTCTAGAATCACTCCTTTCAAAATGAAAAAAAAAAAAAAAAAACATTTTTACTCTGGAGTTATTTGTTGTTCAAGTCTAGAAAAAAAGATCACCAGTAGAACCAGAAAATGACCAGTCGACTCGCATGGTCGAGCACTCGAGCTAGAATATTGGTCACCGAATTCATTGGGTATTCGTAGGCAAGAAAGTTAATATGTGGTCATGCGTCAAACGATGCTATAACCTACCAACAATACGCAACCTTCCCCAACTGTCAACTCGAACGTCTTTATTTGCTCTTATTTCTCGTTTGCGTTACTTCCCTTGAGATATTGAGCAAGTGATGCGAGTCGCATTTAATAGCATATCATTAGGTCATGATGTAACCACGTAATATGCAAAAAGAGTTGCATATTTTAAGAATTCTCGACCACACCCTCTTCCAAACTCAAATGTGCAAATGAAGCACAAAACCAACTACCTTTTCCTTCTTTACTTCTCTACTTGTACATATTCATTCATGTGAATTTACATGTTACATACAGGCTGGTAATACATGGTGAAGTTAATGCATCTGAGATGAGAACAACAGCTAAACCTAACAGGCTCTCATGGCACTTGATCTCAATAGGCTGCAGCATTGGTTTTTTTGTAGCACGAGCCATGTTGGGTTCAAAACATTGCTTTGCGTATAAAGTGATCGTTTCTTTCGGCTATAAGTAACTTTGTACAATTCAAAATGATAATGGATGTCGATGAGTACCAGAAGCTAAGGTTGAAAGTTATTTTTGGTTGCGTATCCAAATTCCAAACAACCTATACCAGTAGCAAAAGTCAATCCAAAAGTCGGAAGCCAAAAAAAAATTACTTCACAAAAAATTATAAACTGTTTGGATAACATTCCAGAAGTTGATTTTTGATTTCTATAAGTAAAAAAGTCAGAAGTTAGTTTGCATATTCAATTTCAGAATGACTTTTAGAAGCAGAAAAGTTAACTTTTTGTAAAGCAAAAACATTTTTCTTCTAACTTATGTTTCTGACTTCTCCTTCTGGAGAAGCGAAAGCACTTCTGCTTCTGTTATCCAAACTCGACATTAACTTTCAAATGGTATCGGGTATCCAAACCGACTCGAGTGTTTGGATATGAGAAGCAGAAACTTATAGCGCGATTGGATACACATCCAAAAATAGCTTTTCGACTTGAAGAAATCAAAAAGCAAGAAATTAATTTGGGTGTAAAATTTCAAAACCACTTCTAAAAGCAGAAAAGTCAACTTTTGGTGAAGCAAAAACATTTTACTTCCGACTTCTGCTCAAGTATCTAAACGCCCTGTAAAGTTGTAAAGTTGTGAGATTGAAATGTGAATAGTCTCTCACAAGTTTCACATTGATTGTAAATATTTTGCAAATACTGTGTAACTGTACAAAAGAAGAAGAAGTAAGAAATGTTCTCCATTTGAAGTTTGAACTGTACAATAGTAAACAGTAATATCTCACAAGGATGCCTGAACAGTATACCAAATAGATGAAGGATGTTAAGCAAAATAGGAAAGAAAGCGAACATCTTAAAAGACGCATCATATCATATCAATTATCTTTTCCTTTTCTCAAACAAACTGCTAGCTTTAACTTGTGTTCCAATGGAAGAAGATTATTATTGGTTCCTTACCACAACAGAACTCAAATTCTCTGTTAATGGGAAATGAACATCACTCATCCACAACAACAAGAACAAGAAGTAGAAGAAGGAGAAAAAGAAGACGAGAAGGCTAATAATGAATGGGAATTCAAACTCTCAACTGTTATTTCTTCACAATCCTCAAGTAGTAGAGCAGCGTCCGACACGGTTGGCGTACTCGAATTCGACCCGTCAGATCGGTTGCTAGCCACAGGAGGAATTGCAAGAAAGATTAGAATTTATAACATAAGTTCTCTACTGTTGGGGTATGATGCGCAAGATACCACGTCTTTACGACAACTTGATCATCTTACAGCGTGTGAATATTACATTTGTACACCAGCTAAGCTAAGTAGTATCCGGTGGAAGCCGAATACGTCCGGGAGTGTAATCGGGTCCGGGGACTACGATGGGGTCGTTACCGAGTATAATCTTGAAAAACGGGTGCCTGTTTTCGAGCGAGATGAACATGGCGGTCGCCGGATATGGAGTGTTGATTACTCGCATTGGGTTGGGGCGTCAGGCTCCGATGATGGAACTACACAGTTATGGGATACACGTTGTAGTGGTGACGAGTGTGTGGCTGTTGTACAACCTAGTGTGGGTCGGAGCTCCGTTTGTTGTGTCGAATTTGACCCGTTCGGTAGTGGGTTGATCGCAATGGGATGCGCAGATCGGAACGCATACACATACGATATTCGAAAGACTGACAATCCAGTTTCAGTGTTTGTTGGGCATGAAAAAACAGTTTCTTACGTAAGATTTCTGGGAGAACATATGATGGTTACGGCAGGAACTGATGGTTGTCTTAAGCTCTGGAATACGGTGAATGCACATTCGATGCGTACCTTTAAAGGGCACGTCAATAACAGAAGCTTTGTCGGTTTATCGGTGTGGAGACATGGTGGGTTGATCGGATGTGGATCTGAGAGCAATGAAGTGTTTGTATATGATAAGAGATGGAGTGAACCCATATGGTTAGGCGGGTTGGAGGGGACGTTGGGACCCGAATCAGAAGACAAGTTTGTCTGTGGTGTTTGTTGGAGACAAGTCATGGAGGTTGATGAATGCACACTTGTGGCCGGAGGATCTGATGGGGCTCTACAAGTTTATGTGGGAAAAAAGAAGGCCTAGGATATCATCATCATCATCTTTACTTGGTAGCTTCTCCCATTTACCATCAATTTGATTCAGAGGCGGAGCCAGGTATTTACAAGTAGGAACAATTGTCCCCAATTATCAACTGACCTCTAAAGTCTATTTATCTATACAGTATGCCACAGCTTTGATCAAAAATTTAAATTTAAATTTTTTTCCTTTGTGAAAATGGAAAATAAAGAACATTTTTGTTTCTTCAATCAAATTATACAATGTTGTATAAAACCTCTTTGGATAACACATGATAAGTTGTTTTTTGACTTCTAAAAATCGAAAAGCCAGAAGTTGATTTCGACATCGAAATTCGAAACGACTTCTAGAGGTCGAAAAGTTAATCTTTTATGAAGCAAAATAGTTGTGCTTCTGCTTCTGACTTCTGCATCTGGAAAAGCGGAAACACTTCTTATTCTGATATTCAAACGCACTAAAATGGCAAAACCAGAACATCATCATGAACTATATATGTCCTCTTGTTGGTGCTGAACATAATAGCAAACTTTAATATCCTTCAAAACCCAAGGCTGGAACTTGGAGAAGAAGGGTTTAATCTCGCACTTATTAAACGACAATGGGATCCTTTCAGACAAAGGAAAACAAGTCTATTCTCATTTCTTATTAGAAATTGTGGCACTCTATCGAACGCGCAATACAACAATATTAGCATTATTCGTACTATGACTAATTAATTAATGAGGGCATACAGCAACATGAGTCGCACTCCAGGCTTATCCAGCGAGAGATGATGCTAGTGCCATTGCCGGGCACTTGCGTAGTTGAGTACCATGATAAGCTAATAATGGCATTTCATTTTTTGATGTGAAAACGATTATTTTCATCACTGTCGCGGTGAGACCGCTGATTTAAGACGTTCATACTAACGAAAACAAACTTGTCAAACATTGATACAAATCGAGAGTTTATTTTTCCTTTTATCTTGAATTACAAAGACGAATGTATGTGTTTCAAATATATGCTTACGCTTACAAAGCACAAAAAAATGTGCAAAAACTAGAATAGACAAAAGGTTACGGGCATGAGACAAAAACACGATATATATTGTTCACAAATGAAAAGAAATAGACAGTCCGAATCATGAAAATTAAAAACAGAAACAAAATGTGAAAGAATTATATAAGATTTTTAAATTTTCCTTAGTCTTATACGATTATTGTTCCTGTGTCTGGTTTGGTTCTGCTTCCCCTTCTGGTTCCGCGGACGTTTCTGCTTCTGCATCTGATTCAGAAGCCAGTGCAGTGTTGCGCTTAAGTGAAGCTTGTTTTAATAAATGATTGTAACTTCCCTTCTCTTTGAACAATTGTGCAAAATGATGTTTGCAGTAAAGGATTCCATTCAAAGCAGCATAGGATGAAGGTGTAAGTGCACATCCTCCGTGCGAACACTTGAAACATGTCTTATGGTAAGATTCCCCCTCTACAGTTACCTACATTAAAACCCCCCAGATTTTTACTAAATGATGAGGAAAATAAAACCAGATAAAGAAGTTAATTGTGCTCGATCGATGACAAGATAATACCAACCTTCTCAAGCGGATAAGCTGTTTTTTTACAGGTAGCACATTTGTCTTGGGTTCCAGAGAACAGGTATGAGAGCTTGCTAGGGGTCCTAGACTGAAAAATCAAGATCAAAACCGGAAATTATATCGTCAGGTGCTCAATGAGCTAGGCCTAGACATTTCTGACAAACTAGGAAAGAAAAGAAAATTTCCGTACCACATCATTTTGCCTGTCAGGTCTTGGAGCTGCAACATAAACAACCAAAAGAAAGAAAAAAAATTAACGCATTCATCTGGTTGTCCAAATATTTGGCAGCATTCAAATTCCTGCGGCTCGATAAATTGAAAGATTTGAATCAATTAGTACCTGTATGAAAATTCTTCTTGTAGTCTCCTGTTTCCTTGAATAGTTGTTCAAAATGGGGCTTACAGTAAAGAACTCCATCCATGGAAGAGTAGTTACTCATCTGCATTATCATTTTAAGAAATTCGGTATAACCCATTGCCAATTTCAAGCGTAAAACATAACTTAAATTCACCATAACCAACATTTGTCACAGAACAAAAACATAAAATGTGAGAGGGATGAAGTGCGCATACCACAAGAGTTCCTTTGCAATGAGTGCATTTGAAGCATGATTTATGATAAGAAACTCCATCCGCCGATAACAAATCAACAACATAAACAGTCTTATCACAAGCATTACACTTATCCAAAGTCCCAGTGAATGACATTTTCCCTTTTTCTTTCAAAAATCAAAATAAATTCTTCAACAAAATCAAGCATCCATGAAATTATTTGATTAGTTCAAACAATCCGATATGGACTCTACCTCAGATTTTAGTTTGAGACAGAATAACTCGTTAGAAAGATGAATGAAAATGGATTTAAATCAAAATTAAGACAAATACTTAGCTTTTCATGTAAATGAAAAAAATGGATGGATCAATTGAATTTGTGTCTTTTGTGGAGAATAAGAATAAAACCGGTAAATTATCGACACGTGATTGAATTCCCAATTGACCAGGAATTATGTTTGTTATTAGTAAATTCTAATATTAGTCTTATACTTGAAATGGTTGAGAGAAATACATGTCATTTCATGCCTATTTTTTACTGTTTTGGTAGTTAAATTAGTTACCATTATTCTGCAAGGCCCAGATTAGTTAAGGCCGCAGAACATTGGGTTCTCCAGGTTTGGTGCGTCATGAGGCCTATGAACTAGCTATTGTTACACCTCCAACGCAGAACGGCTGCAGGGCACTTGCAAAAAAACCGTAGACTTTTGAGCACTGAATCCTTTGGAATGTATGCCACAATTGAAGGACAAGAGATAATTTTACTAGATTTTATATATTAACAAAAAGAGTAATTACAAACAAAACTGAAGCTCCATTTCTAGAGCCACAAGTAACAAAAAGAAGTCCTTATAGATTGGACTGAAAAGGAAACAACCAAAAATGACTAAAAGAATCTACAAATTACAATACTTCTAAGATTGATAAGAATGAGGTCTGATGTAAAATCTACAATTTCACCCCTGGCAAGATCACCTCCTTTCTTAGCTAGCTTGTCCGCGGAGAAGCTTATTTTTCTGCAGCTATGGACAAATTCAATCTCTGACGAACTAAAACAAATTCTCATCCATCCTGAAGTAGCAAACCAAAGATTTATAACATCTATACTGGTATATTCCATTCAGTTTTAACAAGCAAAATCAGAAACTTTCATGTCCGGATTCTGAAGAATGTAGTTTTTCTCAGGATATAGACTTTGTAACGAAACCTCCTTCAACCAAACATCTTTCCAAACATAAATCTTTCTCCAACAATCCATCTAATTCCTCCATTTAGATCTTGCATCACCCATTTGAGTCCTGACCAAACAGATGATTTTTTATGAACTTGTATCCATTCTCCAGACCTTGCCTTGAATTTAGCTTGGAAAAATTGAGACCATTCATCAGTACCAGTGGGCACTTTCCATAATATTTTCATGAGCAGAGCCTTGTTAATAACTTCTAGTTTCTAAGACCTAAGGGAATATCAACAGTAAATAAACATTGTCTTTTATATGTAACAGAATCTTGATTCAAATGGAAAACCAAGAAACGATTTTGCATCTGAAGGAAAGGGCGCCGAGGTGTAAGCATCATCATTGCTGTTGTACGTTATGGCGCAGCAACGCCTGTTCGGACACCGACAAAGCATAAAGATGATGCCAGTCGATGACATAGCTAGTGGTAGACACACACCCCCAACCTCGCAACTGATTGCTCTCAAATCCTTGCGGAACTTTCTCTTCCAGCTAGTATGAATGTAGTAATTCTCTAATACCCAAACTTCAGTCCACTCCCTGTTACTGATCAGAACACCAATCTTTCCATCAATTAAGATTAATAAACACCTAATATGTAATTCACTTTCTACGATATCAGGCGGAAGCTGGATAATTGCATTCCAATTCTCTTGCTCTATGGAAAAAACATGTATCTGACGCCGGTTGTTCATCCAATGCAAACACCCATTAATTAGAACAGCACCAAACCGATCGACCAAGCCACTGAGAGATTTCAAATCAGGCAATCTCTTCTAAGCCCAGGTGACTGAATCAAAAAGCTCACAATAGTACTTAATCACATCACTGGTAGCTGAAATACGAACTACTTACACTGCAACGTAGGGTAAGTTTGCGTCACCACTATTCTCATTCCAACATCAGGAAATCTGGATTTGGGGTTTGGTATCTTTCTCCATTCTCGAGTTGCTGGCTTACATATGTAAAACATTGGAATACTCTTTCTTGGCTCTAATTTATCAAGAGTGACACAACAAAGCAGAAAACCATAAGGAGAAGAACCTGCAATTCCAATGGGTGATGGTAGAAAGTCGAGAGAAGGAGATGGATTCTTCCGCGAATGATCATCGTTGAATGGGAAAAATATGTTAGAATCAGATATCTTCTCGATAGAACGTTCAACAAGAACAAAGAAACCTGATGCAACAACAGGAGTCCTCTGAGAGTGGATCAGCTGAAACTTACTCTCATGAATGCAGTTATGCCAATCTCTGCAAACCCATTGAAATTGGCATAGAAGAGCAGCAAGGGACACTCTTGTTATGATCTCAGAGACTATAACTTCATCCGGCAATTCGATTTCCATTGGTGAAGTGAGTTGATAAAGTATACTTCTCTGCCAAACAAACAACTAAACCCGAATCAGTGATTTAATGAAACTTGAGTCAGATCTTACATCAGTGATATAAGAGAATGGAATTCGCAACTTAAAATTGGGATATGAATCTTGAAAATGCTGAGAAAGAATTGATGCCCTAATGATTATTTGTGTTTCCAGCTTTCTGAGTCTGTGACACTGACAGAGTAAAGAGAATTACTAGATTACTGCTACAGCAGTGGGGGGCGGACAGAAAAACGACATGACTCAAGACGAATAATATGCAAACAGCGTCTTATTAACCTGCTGGTTCAGGCATTTTGTCAAGCACTAAATGTGCCTCTTGCGACTGATGAGGGTGCAGTAACGGCTGCACTTTGGAGACTACCCAAATGAAATCCTTCCCTGCAGAACACAAATCGATACAAACCCAATGTTCTAATCGTATTCAACTTCTAAAAACACCATTATTAATCGGACCCATTCAGCCATAAATTGTACGGCTTCAATTCACTTATTCATAAACCTATTCTAACAGCAACCGTAAACCACTTCCAATCATCTTCCTGAATTTTATGTAAATTTGAATGAACGATGCGTTTTCAATTTTCAGGTCTGAAGAAAAGAGAGGATTGGTCTTACTTTTTCTTTTTCCTACTTGTTTTTATCACTGTGAGATGCAGTGATAGTCTTTCTTTCCTTCCTCAAAACCCAACTTTTTCTTTGTTTCTCTTTTGTCTACTGCTCTTACTCTATCTCCCAATCCAACACTATGAGTAGAGAAAATAAGTACAGAGTTTTAGGTGGTGGTAACTCTAATAGGAGTAGTAGTAGTAATCAAAGGCAGCAGAAATTATAATCGTTTATCTACTAATACTACTACTGCAAGGCAGAGTACTAAAAATCACCATCATCAGCATCATTTCTAGAAAGCAGTTGTAATACGAGTGTGTGCCGTTTTTTCTTAGTATGTGCCAGGCCCAGCCCGGGACATCATCTTCCTTGTCTAAATCCTATGGGCTAGATTTGGCTGCTAGATTAGCCAAAAAGCGTTGCAGATTACACAAAAAACGTTGCCTATTCTTTAACACTACTTCTCTTTCCTGATATATCTCGCATTCCAACTAGTAGCGAGATATTTTCGTTGAATGGTTCAACGCAGATTGATTTATTTTTTTATCCGACGGCTGGGATGGGTGCGCTGTTCCATTCAGCGCAACCTAATTATACTTTTCGTTGTTCCATTCAGCGCGTGTATTTTTTCCATTCATTGCATCTAGATGCTAGATTAGCACTACCATATGACTTAGGAGGTTGTCCTAGCTGCCAATCTAGATGCTAGATTAGATGACCATAGGACTTAGCCTTACGAATTCCTGGAATAACTCTGTTTTCTTGTTATGATTGATTAACTCTGTTTCTGTTTGCAGATACAGGGTATGATTTGGTTCGTATTAATTATGAAGAACCGTGGTACAAATTCAATGTAAATGGGTAGATATCATCATCATTCTTAATTTTTGATTTCAATCAAATTGTAAGTTGTAGCAGATAGTTTTGAATCATTGGAACGTAACTAATAAATATCATAACAGTATTGTTTGAAGTGGATTGAAATTTTGATCAAGAAACTTCAAAATTGATCGGGTCAAAAAAAAAAAGGAAGATGAAAGGTGTGTGACACAATTTGTGTCTGACGAGACTACATTTCTCATCACATAGAAGGCCTGCTTAACAGTCGGCTAATAAATCGGGAAAGGTGAGTGGGCTACAGAAGATCCGAATCAAACTGCACGAAACCGAACGGATTACCACGTTTATCCAACCGTCCATAAATTTGTGTAAACTCAATTTTAATTCGGTTCAATTTTATTTCGGTTCCTGTGGATCCTAAATTCGAACCGAAATCATAGGTTAACCCAATTTATTAAATTTTCACTATGTTATATAACTTAATTTAAATGTAAAAGAAAGAAAATTATATCTAAGTTTCTCTTGAATTATAGTGTATTCAATATTCACCTTTTTTTGGGATTTGCAAACTAATAAGAATTCTAATGTATACTTTTCCATTTGCTAACTAATAACAATTTTAATGCATAATGAGCACTGCTGATTGATATTAAATCAATCTGAATCATACACAGTGAATTAGTTATTCAATCAACCAATACGTATCAAATCTTTATATCACTGGTGTTATATTTGGTTCTTGCTTATATATATTTTTTATATTATGACCGTGATTTTTTTTTAAGAACATCTAGAAAGATCGATTAGAAATGAATAATGATTAAAATGCATCTTGGCATTAAAGTAATGTTGTGATATGTTCTTTGTTATCGATTAGTGTCTCCTTCCGATCAATTAAAATTGTGTGTTCTAATTCTCCCTCTCAAATACCTCTATACCACAAGGTTTTTAAAAAGAAAATATCAACAACAAGTAAAATATAAACTTCTGCAACTCTTAAGTTTATAGTTTTATTTAAAAATATAAACTTAGACCCCAAATATTTAAATTTAGAAATCAGAAGAAACTCATATCATCATAATCGATGTTTGAATTATATCACTTCTGCAACTTTAACCAATGGCCAACTACGGAATCTCTACAGATATGGAACATGAGCTATAATTAATTATATTTTCTAAAATAAATATTAGTGGACTATACTAATGGAATATTGGATTTTCAAGATGTTATTTATTGAAAACCTAATAATGTGATGTTACACTATTTAGGTTGGCTCATTCCCAAAAACTAATTACCTATTTACTTATTTGAAACATTATAATTTAGGTTAGGATAAGATTTGATTATTTTCGAATTAAACAAAAAAATATTAAAAATTAATTTGTTAAGGGAGGCCAATAAGATTAGCATGTTACATGCAC
Source organism: Papaver atlanticum (assembly GCA_023531105.1). Lineage (NCBI taxonomy): Eukaryota > Viridiplantae > Streptophyta > Magnoliopsida > Ranunculales > Papaveraceae > Papaver > Papaver atlanticum. The sequence continues at coordinate 2,595,950 of JAJJMB010001160.1, read as the reverse complement.
TCTTTAAGAAGTATGCACAAAATTTGACTTGGGTATGTCTTTTTGTGCTTCAACAATTGCGTGACACATTTTAAATGATATAGATTTTTGCATGGCCAAGTGTCAATATGTCTCGGCTTTTGTATTCCATACAGTAGATCACAAAACGGACAAACCTTTTTGACACATTTTCATGTAGGACTGTTAATTAATACGAACCAAAACATTGGTAATCAGGGACGGATATACATATAAGTTAGAGGTGGCTCTCTCCTCCTAAAAATTGGAAAACCTTCCTTATTTGATGGAAATTCTTATAAAGAAAGAATTGAAAGTTTAGATTTTAATCATCTCTAACTAAATTTAAAACCTATATATAATGGACCTAAAAAATATACCAAACGATATATTTTGCTAAGTTCATTAGGTTGGTTATGTTACTGAAAAAGAGGGGGTACAACAACCACACCCAATATTTTTGCTTAGCAATCTGTATGGACAACTCCAATATAGTTCCAAGAGAATCAACTAGACAGTCAGACTCAATCAATGGAAATATATCCAAGAGTTGTATCTCTGTTTCACAATGTAATCAGCAAATCAAACATATAAAAATCCGTGAGCCTAATTATTATGTGAAACAACTTGAACGGTACCAAAGACCAATGTTTAAGTGTCAATCAATTTATATCTATAACCAAAGGTTGAATTATCTAATTGATTGAACTACGCACAACTTGTGATATTTAAATTATATAAACAAATATAATGCGGAAAAGAAATAACACAGACAACATAAATTTTGTTAACGAGGAAACCGCAAATGCAGAAAAACCTCGGGACCTAGTCCAGATTTGAACACCACACTGTATTAAGCCGCTACAGACACTAGCCTACTCCAAGTTAACTTCGGACTGGAATGTAGTTGAGCCCTAACCAATCTCACACTGATCAAAGTACAGTTGCGCTCCTTACGTCTCTGAATCCCAGCAGGACTCTATGCACTTGATTTCCTTAGCTGGTCTCACCCACAACTAAGAGTTGCTACGACCCAAAGTCGAAGACTTGATAAACCAATCTGTCTCACATAGAAAAGTCTATTGAATAGATAAATCTGTCTCCCACAGATAAACCTATGAGTTTTGTTCCGTATTTTGATAAATCAAGGTAAACATGAACCAATTGATATACCGGACTTATATTCCCGAAGAACAACCTAGAAATATCAATCACCACATAATAATCTTAATCGTATGGTAGCGAAACAAGATATTGTGGAATCACAAATGATGAGATGAAGATGTTTGTGACTATTTTTTATCTTGCCTATCGGAGATTAAATCTCGAGAAAATATTAGAGAAGATAGTACTCGATCATGATAGAAAACAGTAAGATCAGAAGACACAACTACAGAGAAAATAGTTGGGTCTGGCTTCACAATCCCGATGAAGTCTTCAAGTCGTTAACCTACAAGGTTTCGTGAAAAACCTAAGGTTAAAGGAGAATCGACTCTAGTCACAACTACTATCACACATGAGGTGTGGGGATTAGGTTTCCCAGTTGCTAGAGTTCACCTTTATATAATCTTCAAATCAGGGTTTGCTATCTAAGTTAACTTGGTAACAAAACATTCAATATTCATCGTTAGATGAAAACCTAATTAGACTCAAGCTAATATCTTTTAACCGTTAGATCGAACTTAGCTTGTTACACACAAATGAAAAGTTACTTCATTTAGATATGAGTAACCGTACCTAAATGCGTGCACCTTTGTTGGCTCAAAAATAGTTGACCGAGGTTAGCCATATGAACACTTTCATATTAACCTTATTCATCTTAACCATAACTAGCTCAAATGACTCAAATGAAACTAGTTCTAAAGTTGTTCAATTGTTTATATTCTCATAGAAGTATACAATACACAATTGAAGCAAAATCGATTTTGATTCACTCGAATCAAGTCACGAATATTATAGCCACGGTTTGCAAAAGATTGCATTCCTTATTATATAAATGTATTAGTTCATGAACAAACCGATTTTAGAACATTATCCACTCCGGTATGCAAACGGGTACGCATACCTAAATGGCCGGACTAAGTTTGGGTTAGCAAGTATGTGAACTGGTATGCATACCTTCCAAACTCAGCAAAAATTCCCGGACCTGAACCTCACGCCAGTACGGGTACAAGGTTCCCGGACTTTCACCAAACCAAGCAGTACGCATACGGATATGCATACCATGGTTCCCGGACTTGGATTACATATATACAAGTATGCATACTATGCTTATATCAAATTGTTCTAAACTCTCATTTCAATCATTGAAACATTCTCGGAAGACGACAATAGCTGTCTCACACAAACTATTAGCTTCAAAGCAATTTTCAAGTGATTGAATGATCAATACGAAACATTCCGAGTCTACATCAAATGACTGTCTCACAAAAATCATGTAAGATGTCACCAGGCGATCTTCACATGATCATCTTTTGACTTTCGTCAAGAATATAAGATGAACTTGGTTAAAGCGAAAGCTTACCAACACATATTTCGATAAATATGTAAGCGAGTTAAACTCAGCTCGAAATATCAAATGTGTATAATTGAAGTCTATATAGCTATACGACTTTTGTCTCAAATAGAAGATAGAGTAGATAGACTTTTGAGTGATAGATGAGTTCAAGTCTCCACATACCTTTTGTTGATGAAGTTCCACAAGCACCCCTTAGTAGTTCTTCGTCTTCAATTGATGAACGTCGTGAAGTCTAATGCTCAACTACACTTTCTATCCTAATCCGAGACTTAGCTATAAGTAGACTAGAAATCAAGACTTATAGTTTTGGAAACTAAACTTGACAACAAGCTTGAGATAGCAACGCTTGCGAGTTCGACCGAGCAGTGCTCTTACAATCTCCCCCTTTGTCAATTTTAGTGACAAAACTATCAATACATATGGAATACAAAATAAATAAACTTTATAACTCTCAATCCAAATGCTTGATTTCCTTGGTTCTTCAACATTACTCGAAATCTTCGTCACTTCCAAGTACTCTAGTGATTCTGAACGTTTTCAACTCAGCATCATAGTTGTTGAAGATCCGTAGCCATAACAATAAGAAAACAGAAGTTCTCAATTATTGTTTTATAGTGTCATAGTATTATTACACAGCATCAAAGTTCAATTGTATCACAACTTTGACAATAATACTACGGTGATATGTATCATTGCATATCTTTGAGAATTTTCAGAATTGGTTTTCTTGTTTTCCAAACAAGCCTCGGTCATAACGAATGGATAGTTGAGCTTGTTTTCTTATAAACTCATCCCATTTTCACATATTTCTCGTGTGATAGTTGTTATTCTACTAACGACATAAGTTCAATTCAGTTCTGGACAAAAGCTCTTTTTAAAGTCTTCTGGGGGATCATGAAACTCTTGTGGTACCTTTGGTGGGAAACTAAGAATCACCACTTTAGTATTCGTTGAATATTACTTGTTACTGAACTAACTCGTAAAATTATTTTCTAGATAAGTTCTTGTTTATTCTATGTCATTCTCTTCTAGTATAAGGCAACTCAATAATTGCAGATCTAAATAATTCAAGATTTGTGGGATATAATTATTGATTTGTTAATAACTTAACTTGTGTAATCAAGATTGGTTATTTAGGTATCGTGATCTTCATTGATCTTAATCAAGGATTTTCGGATTTGGTAAAATCGTTGGACTACAGATCTAAACAGAAGATCCGCAACTCTCATATAATCATCAAATATCTTTGATATTGTGATTGGATTTGACTGGTTAGCATACGTTTGGATTCCTTACTGTTTGTAAGACTTCATAAAGGAATTGGGTTACAAAAATCTATACAGAGGTAAAGCAATCCTTGGTAGTGGATTCTATTTGGTAATTCACGTGCGTTGGCCAGATTAGTTGTAAGTGCGGGGATATTGAGAAAACTGAGTAACTCTAGGTAGTATGGTCTCAATACACAAAGTTAGGGTTGTCAATTTATATACCAGATTAACTTTAAGAGAACTCAAAATTGGATTTTGTATGTGAGTTTTCGGACAACGATTTTACCGATTCCAGTCACCGATTTAGCCGAGTCAACTTAGTACTAAATACATCGACCAATATTTGAATTTAAAATTCAGAGATACTTTACATTTTAAGGAACATGATGATGTATGATGATACCCACCAACTCAACCAAGTTCACAATTTTTTTGCTCCACAAATTAATAAAAAATACATATCATTTTGGACAATTTAGGTAACCCCCATCTTAGACAATTTAGGCAACCCCAACTTTTTTTGTTTGAGATTAAACCAACCCTAATTCAATGTCTCCATTAGATTTCCAAACCTAAAAATAGGTTCATTATTTAAAAACCACCAAACTTTTAAAGAACCAGCCATTAAAATTATGATTATACGAGCTAATTCTTGCCCTAATTTTACCCAACCAAAATCCAAAGATAGCTAGAAAAACTGTACATACATACAACAACAAAATGGACAATCCGCCGTATATTCCGGTCACCACAAACATCAATGTCTGAAACACTATATCGTAATTCAAATAAAAAAAAAGGGCAAAACCGTCAACTTTACATAAAATTAATTCTAACTGGTACCCATCCAAACCGTCGATTCATCATGATAAGAAACCAACGGCTGGTGTGAATTGTTTGACTGGTGTACGGACTTTTTAAAAAAGAAAATTAAAAATGAAATGATTGGATTTTAGTCTTGGATTCATGTTTTTGTTTGACCAAAGGAAAGAGAGAGAGAGTTTTTATGTTGTGTGAGAGAGACAGTTTATTTTGAGAGAGAAGAAGAAAAGAAAAAAAATTCTGTCTGTTTTCTAAAAATTCCATTTCTATCCTTCTTCTTCCTCCTCCCCTCTTTTTCTCTGTAAATGGGGAGAGAGATGTTGTTATCATTATCAGAGAGAAGAAACAGAGATTGATTTTCTTGGAGTTGATTCGTTTGCTGCATTTTTTGTTTTGGTTTATTAGAGATTGATTTTAGAAGGAGAAGAAGATCAATCAAATCGAGAAGATTAGGGGGGATTTTTGTACTTGTTGTGGTTGTTCAGTGTGTTGCGGGTGGAAGAAAGGAGGAATCATGCATGTAATGCGTCGTTTGAAGAGTTATGCCTCTGGTCGATCTTCCATTTCTGATCCCGTAAGTTTTTTATTTTTATTTTTAGGGTTTGTTTATTTTTTATGGGATTTTTATACTTGAATGTGTTTGTCTGGATCTACATTTATGAATTATTTTGGGATTTTTGAAGTTGTTTTCTGGTTTTAATTTCTCGGGAAATGGCAAGCTCAGTGGGATGTTTTTGGATTTGTAATGAGCTTTTGTGATTAGAATGGATGAATGTTGTGATTTTTATTGCAATTTTTGAGTGTTTTTGATGATTTTTTTTTGAATGGGTTGATTTGGTGTTTAGGCAGGCGATACGAACACGAAAAGGGTGAAGGTTGAGCAGGAAATAGAACCGGAAGTTGCCGCGGCGGAAGTAGAAGCTCCTGCTACTGTTCATCATTCTGTAGTAGATAATAAATTAGAGGCTGCTGCCGAGAGAGGAGAAGAGAATATTGCTTCTACATCACAGGAGAATGATGCAAGGACTTCTGAAGATCCCACCGCTGTTCCTAAAGCAGCTGAAAAATCTGGTGTTGATCAACTTCCGAAAGAATTAAATGAAATGAAAATTAAAGATGATAAAAACGACAATAATGATGATGATAAGGTGCGAATTGTGTTTATTCTCTTAGTTTTTGTGTAAGGGGGGATTATAGTTCTTGTCGGTAATTTGGTATTGCAATTGATTGAAGTAGTTGTCTGTGCAGAGTATGGAAGCCACTGTTGTAAATGGTAATGGAACGGAGACGGGTCAGATAATTACTATAACTATAGGTGGTCGAAATGGTCAGCCGAAACAGGTAATATTGTTTACTTGATTATTGTCCTAAAATGCCTTGTATTGTGTTACGTCATTTTGTACCACTCTTCATACTTCATTTATTTCGTTATTATTGCTGTATCTCTTGCAATACCTCAAAATCGGTTAAAATAACAATTCGGCTGATAAATGCTTATTGTTTTTTTATTGCTAGACTATTTCGTATATGGCAGAGCGAGTGGTTGGCACTGGTTCATTTGGTGTTGTATTTCAGGTATTCAAATTTGTTTGGTTTGTGTATATGTATGTTCCTCACATTGTAATACACTTCCTGACTTTTGCTTGTGATATATTTCAATGCAGGCCAAGTGCTTAGAAACAGGCGAAGCGGTTGCTATAAAGAAGGTTCTACAAGATAAAAGATACAAGAATAGAGAACTCCAAATTATGCGCATGTTTGACCATCCTAATGTAGTTCAACTAAAACATTGGTTCTTTTCGACTACTGAAAAAGAGGAGGTGTTTCTCAACTTGGTACTGGAATATGTTTCTGAGACTGTTTACCGAGTTACGAAGCCCTATAGCAGGATGAACCAACATGTTCCCATTATCTTTGTACAGTTGTATACTTACCAGGTGAGAGCATTTCTTTGTGCCTCTGTTTCTTATGAACTTGTTCGGTGTTAGTCTGTGCTCCTTTGGTTATTTCCAACTATGACTTTATTAATTTTTTCCTTGTTTGTCTCACTTTGTAGATCTGTCGTGCGCTTGCTTACATACATACTGTTATCGGAGTGTGCCATCGTGACATTAAACCACAAAATTTATTGGTATGACCCTCCCTGACACGTCGTCATTTGAAAGGATACAATTTGGTGTTTTTGTGTAGTCAATCAAATATGAAATGTTGTTGTGTAGCATTAACTTTTTCTGTTTATGCATATACTTAATCCGAGAGTTTGCTTGTTTTAGTCCAAGAAATTCAAGATTCATAGTTTGTGTATATTTACAGGTAAATCCACACACTCATCAGTTAAAGATCTGTGATTTTGGAAGTGCAAAAATGTTGGTAGGTTACTCTGTCTAGTATTCTATTTCCTTTTATAAGTAAGATAAATATAGTGCGAGTTTTGAGATTTTTCTTTGGCATTCTTGTAGGCTCCTGGAGAGCCCAATATATCATACATTTGTTCGAGGTACTACAGGGCTCCAGAATTGATCTTTGGAGCCACTGAATACACAACTGCCATTGATATGTGGTCCGCTGGGTGTGTTTTTGCGGAGTTGCTTCTGGGACAGGTGTGTATTATTGAGTTGCTTTTGGCTTAGATGCCTCCTGAGATATTATGGAAGAGCATTTGAACATTTACCAACCACCCAAATGGAAGTGTCTGATGATTACTTTTGGTCTGCTTGATTCTCAGCCTCTGTTTCCAGGAGAAAGTGGTGTTGATCAGTTGGTGGAAGTCATCAAGGTAACTACACTATCAAGTAGCAACTGTTTCTTGTATGTTACATTTACTTGGTGTTCGTGGTACTGTCTTATGAACTAATGTCATGGAATTATCAGGTTTTGGGGACCCCTACAAGAGAAGAAATTAAATGCATGAATCCAAATTACACAGAGTTCAAGTTTCCTCAGATCAAGGCTCATCCATGGCACAAGGTTTGTGCTTTTTTATTTTTTATGATGGTGATGTGTTTTTTTTTTTCTTTCCATTTGGTCCGTCTTTATGTTCATTAATTCATAATAGATGTTTATTCCACCAATCAGCTTTACAAGTCTATCCATCTTGATATTTGCAGGTTTTCCACAAGAGGATGCCTCCTGAAGCTGTTGATCTGGTATCAAGGCTCCTTCAGTATTCACCAAGTCTGCGCTGCACTGCTGTAAGAGAACCTTCCTTTACTACAGAGATGTCTACTATCCTTTTATCTTCTGTCTAGGAGTACATATAATTGGTGCTATGCTTGAACTTGCCTGGTTGATTCTGTAAGTCTCGGCTTTAGTAATTATTTACAGGAGTTGAGCAAGAGTTATCTTCTTGCTAAAAGTATCAGCAGCAGTGAATTAAGGTTTTTAGAGAATGTAAGGTGGACAAAAACTATTAGATACAAATGTCCGAACTTGATGATGAACATGTAATGAACATTAAGTATAGTACTCAATTAACTTATGTTACATATTGGTTCCTGGCAGTTAGAGGCATGTGCACACCCGTTTTTTGATGAGTTGCGAGACCCAAACGCTGTCTTGCCTAATGGCCGTCCACTTCCTCCATTATTTGATTTCACGCCTCAGGGTAATTACTTTTTGCCTTTCACATTTTATCTTTTAGCTTAAATATATCTTTACTCTCTACTGAAACAAACCATAACGTTTTGCAGAGCTGGCTGGTGCACCCCCTGAACTAGTCCAACGACTAATTCCTGAGCATGTCAAGAAATAAATATGAACTTTGCAAATAGTCTAGAGGCAATGTCAATAGTTATAGTGGTAGTAGTGGCTTTAGTACAATTTCTGTGGGTTTCCAATTTTTCTTTTTTCCAGTTGATTTCATGGAGATAAGTGCTAAGTAGTTGCCTACTGGTTGTAACAGAATGTGCGATTTGGTTGTTTTTTAGACATAATACGGCAACGCCAACATTATGTCTATTTCGATGTTGTATTATCTGTAATGTTATATAATATCAATCCCTGACTTTTGTTAGATCAATTTACTAATTTACTAATGATCTTTAAAGAAACTGCTCTTTCTTGAAATGTTTCATGGCTACTTTCCATTTGGGTGGTTGGTAAATGTTTTCTACGTTAACATAAGTGCTTCGCAACTGCAGTGAGCTTATCAAGAACAGTGTGAAGTGTATACTCTGATGAACTTAGCAGGAATAGATTTTTTTTTGTTTTGTTTTTAAATCTCCTAATATGTTTGTTCGTTTCCAAATATTGTCTATTGTTTGTAGAAATAATTTCACTCAGTCATGACTCGTAACATCTTCCAAACAGAACCCCCCAGATTCATTTATTCTCTGCCAAATGAAATAACCCAAACTTGGGGCATACTGAGTGATGATCCCATCCAATGGAAGCTGATAAGGGGTGTTCTAGTGATACTCAAGTTACTATTCTGCCCTTGTATCTTCTTCTCCAAATCACAAAGTTAAAACACAAATTCATTATCTTCTTTTCCAAATTAAATCAGCAGATTCCTTCGCCAGAATCAATTATCAAAATTTAATCAATTTCATCTACAATATGAGACCTCGTTATAAGCAATCTGCAGGAAACCTGATCCGAGAATTGGATTGTTAACAACTCAACCTAGGGTTTTAGGTAAAAGAGGAGTTGAAGAGGAAAGTGGATTGATTGATGTTAGAGGGCGGGAAACAGAGCCTGAATCTATGAAAATGTACATCGAAACGTATTTCCAACACACCCATGACTTTTTTTTTTTTTTTTTTTTGATTGCTAGAATGAGATGAATTCGAGAAATCAACATGCTTTTTCTAATTACAGAAGAGTGTTCGGCTCATAAATTTCAGCCGAACTTCATTTTTCTTCTTCTTGAGATTAAGAACAGTTGGGCTGAAAAGTTGCTTACCGTTAACATTTCGTATCATCCGAACTTATATACTTGTGAATATGAAAATTATCTTGTCTAGGTTCGGCTGATAACTATTATTCTCATTATCAGCTGAAGTAGTGTCCTTAAGTTGAAAGCTATCAGAGAAGTGTTCGGCTCATTTTTTGAAATATCGGGTTAGAAGAACTTCAATATGTGTATGGGTATTAACTTGTTATTTCTGCCGAAATGCATTTATATAAGCAAACTTGTTATATGTGAATTATAATTTTGTTTAGTTGAATCACATATTTTTTGGAGAATTAATTAAGGTGTGTGATTTTTTTTAGCACCCATCCGGGAAAATTGAAAGAGAAGCTTAAAAGGAGAACAATGGAAGTAACTCATTCTAATTCCAAAACTCCTAAACCTCGAGGTGGTGGCACCAAGAACTTGCATGCAAGGAAAACGGGAACTGACACGAGTGGCACTTTTCCTGTAGAACAAGAGGATGACAATGATGAAGATAAGGGTGTAGTAGGAGGAGTAGGAGGTGATGATGAAGATGGTGGTGGAGGGGATGATGAAGATGGTGGTGATGATGGTGAAGAAGAGGAAGAAGAAGAAGAAGAAGAACCAGAACAAGAAACACAACAAAAACAAGTGAAAGAAAAGAAGAAAGTTGTTAAACCTAAGGTTGCAGGTAAGAACATTCCTAGTAATGATAATGTAATACGTGTTCGCGAGAATGGTTTGCCCCATGGTCTTCCAGAAGATGGTGGAAGAGTGTTGATTGGCAACAAGGAGTCATGGGCTAAGAGAATTTATGAGACTCCGGATCACAAGGATGCAGTCCGAGTACTTAAACACCAGAGTGCTGCACATTGGGATATTTTCAAAGAGGCTTCTGAGGTGGTGGCTTTAGTACAAGGCTCTAGTTTATGGCCTGCCATTTTCTATGCACAAGAGGAATTTGATGCAGTTGCAAGCTAAACCTTTTGTGAGAGATTTTGTCCAGAGATTTACACATTTCATATCCCCTTTGGCGAGATGTCAATCACTCCTGATGATGCACAAAAGATTAGTGGTCTTCAAAATAAAGGGGAAAAATATGAATTTTGAGTTTTACGATATGACTTGGATGAGTTATATGTACTGGCCGAAGAAACTCTTGGTTGGCTAAAATCCAAGATAGAATTGGAGTTTTGTTGCGCTGCTAAAGAGGTGAAGTGTGCGGATCCGTGCAAAGAGGTTGAATAAAATCAAGCTCACCTCTTTGAAAAACTATTTTGGAGACACAAATGAGAAAATTAGTAAGGGAGAGTTGGTAATGAACGATGTCATAACCAGGCGCACTGCTACCGCGTAGTTGTTGTATACTCTACGTAGTGTTATATTTCCTGATAACAGTGGAAACAAGGTGAATGCTCAATACCTTCAATTGTTAAGGGATTTGAAAAGCTGCCACAAGTATTCTTGGGGAACCACGACCCTTTCTTTCCTATTCGAGCAACTTGGCACCGCCTCTAGGTTAACAAGTACAAATATTGGAGGCTATTTCAGTATGCTTCAGGTAATTCTTTCCATATTTGTCATTTACTTGTTTAAGTTAAACCACTAAATTTAAGTTTTATAAATAGCCTTAGGATTTCTGCTGAACCTAATTCTTCCACAGGTGTTTCTTGAAAAATGCCAGGTTCGGCTCATTCGTTTTTGGCTTTTAATCCCATCTGTTAAAACATGTTTGGTTCGGCTTAAAAATGATTTTTCATTATCAGCCGATCTGTTATCTTTTCCCCAAATTTTAAAATTTTGCCTCATTGTTCTTCATAATTATGTTTGGTATTTAGGTATGGATATATGACCATTTTCTGGAATTGAAATTGTCCACAGAAGATGAAAAATGGGTAGATACATTCCCAACTTCGGGCAAATGGATTTTCAAGGAAAATAAGAAAAGGAATAAAAAAGGAAATCTTGATAGCTTTTAGAGAAAAGATAGACTCTTTCAATGTTGAAGACGTTGTATTTCAACCATACAAGAAGGATGAAGAAGAGGATAAAGTTGTTGAAGATGAAAATATGCCATTGGGGATGTACTACGGACCTTTGTTTTATCCCGAAGGCTTTATATTGTTTGATCCTCGTCGAGTACTCCGTTAATATGGATTTATCCAAACGATTCCGGTGCAGGAGGAATCAAAGTTTAAGTTGTCTACGAAGGGTTCTAAGGGAACTAAGAGCACGGATAGTGCATGGAATGCCAAATATGATCCCGATCCTACCACTGATTGTTGGGAGCATTTGGAAGAGAACACATTAATTTGGGTTGACTTATAAGAGTTGCGTGACGATCCCTGTGAAGTTGACCCGGCTTATATAAATTGGTATAACCAAATTTATCATCCCTTAATCATTAATAGGGAAAGTCAAGCTTTGGTAGAGGCTAAGAGGGGAAAGCAAAATCAAAAGGAAGTGGAGACGAAGAAGAACTCCAAGGGCATTGTTGAAGACGTTGCAAAGGCTTACCGAACTATGGTAAACGAATATTGTGTGCATACTTTTAAAGTTGTTATCAATATTTTAGTTTATTGTTGCTTATTTGATGGAACTAAATTTCATTAGGTGGCCGGGGGTAAGGACGTGTTAAAGATCATGAAGAAGAAACTTGATTGCAATACACCAATGGCGGTGGAAGAGAAAGAATATCTTTACAACCGTTGGGATGGAGTTATTAACAAAGGTGAAGGACCGTTCCCAGAAAAAAGAATGGCGATGAAGAGGCCTCACCAAGAACACGAAGGTACAAGTGGAAGTGGTGGTAACAAAGGTCGCGGAGGTGGAAAAAATGGTGGAAAAAGGAGTGGTGGAGGTAGCAAATGGAGTCGTGGTCAATGAATGAATATGTTCAATTTGAAGTACACTAGCTTTTTAATGTTTGGATTTTTAGTAATGATTTTAGTGCAATATTATTTAGTTTAAGAAAATGATTTTGTGATATTTAAGTGCAATGTTATGCCTTAATGTTTGAAAAAAGTGTATGTATGAAATATATGAATGAATAACCTGTAGGAATCGAAGTTACGGAAGGAAGTTCGGCTTATAAGAGTAAAATACGTATTAGCCGAACTTAATTGAGGCCATCTGAGAATCAAAGGTTCGGCTTAAGACTTCCATTTTGGGACATCCGAACCATTTGGAAACTAATAGAATATTCTAAAACTTGTTAAATTAATAAAATACCCTTATCCTTATATAAAAACATAAATTCCAAAATAAGAATCAAAAGAACAAGTTGGAAGTAAAATGGCCGAAATCAATATTTCATCATCGTAATTAATCGTCGATTCATATAATTTTAATCGTCGATCAAACACAACTATAAAATGGCTCGCGAAAAGCAAAAAGCATTGGAAAGGTGTTTTAAATCTACTTCTAATACGTCACTTGAAGAAGAAGAACAAATTGAAGGAGATGAACTGAAATTGAAGTAGAACCTCAATCAGTCAAAGAAGAAACTCCCGAAATGAGGATCAAAAGGTATTTTCTACAAACCCAACTCTTATTTTGTTATTTTTGATTGTTGGAATATGTTTAATTAGAGACAACTTAACGTTTTTTCCCGACCCAGTCAATAGCTCGGCTGATAAGACAAATTTTATTATAAGCCGAAGTTTCGCTCAAGAACAGTTCGGCTAATAACTATTACTAGCCGATCCTTTATGTTTCTCAGGTTCGGCTATTTCGACTTAACTATAAATGAGCTGAATATGTTTATGTTCGGCTTTTTAGTCAGTTTACATAAACAACCGAACTTATCACTATGGGATGTTTATGGTAGAGGATATGTATGTTGTATGTAGTTATTATTATACTTAATTATATTTTTTGTATATTTTTTAGGAACCAAAAAGGTAAAAGGAGAAACATGGAAGTAACTACTTGTACTTCTAAAATTCCCGATACTCAAGGAGACGGAACTAAAAACCTTGGAGCACGTAATAAAGGAAAAATAACTAGACTTAACGAAGAAGTAGAAGTGGAAGATCAACAAGAAGTGAAAGCCTCTAGTTTATGGCCTGCCATTAGATACAGACATCAAGAATGTGATAGAGTGGCGGCCTCCGCCTTTGCCGAGAGATTTTGTCCATAGACTAACACATTTCATCTCCCATTTGGCGAGATGACAATCACACCTGATGATGCGAAGAAGATTGCGGGCCTTAGAGTCACCGGCGAAAGCGTGGATGCAGAGTCTTATGATATGAGTAGGGATGAGTTGTATAAATTGGCGCGGGAAACTCTTGGGGTGGCCAAAATCAATAACTGAACTAGAGTTTTGTTGTTCCGTTAAAGAGGTGAATTCTGTTACCGATGATAAATGTGCTTTCCACAAGAAGAACAAGAAGTTCAAGTTGTTGAGGTTGAAGAACTATTTTGCGGGTACAAAGGAGAAGGTTAAAAATGGAGAGTTGGTAATGGCTGAGGAAAAAGTGAAGCAAACTGCAACTTCCTATATGTTGTACACTCTTGGGAGAGATATCTTTCCTGAACAAGGTCAATGCTCAATATCTCCAATTGTTAAGGGATGTTCACTCCGTTAACAAATACTCTTAGGGGACCGCGTCGCTTGCCTACCTACTCAATCAACTCGCACAATCCTCTAGGTTGGAAAGTACAAACATTGGAGGAAATTTCACTATGTTTCAAGTGTTTTTCTTTATTAAATATAATTTTGTTGTTCAATTATTTTGCTATAAACCAAAGTAGTGCTAGTTCAGTGACAAGTTCGTCCTAAAGAGAAACTTACAAAACAAGCTGAACCTCGTCCTGTTAAGGTTCGGCCAATATGTTGATTTCTTATTTTGCGCCAAGCGAGTGTTGTAACCTCAAAGTTATGCGGTTCGGCTGCATAGTTGAATTGCATTATAAGCCGAACCAGTGTCTGGTTACAGAGCTTATTTGTTTTTTCAATCCAATGTGTTCTTTGTTTGGTATTTTATTTTGTGAATTCTTGCATTATTGATGTAGGTATGGGTATATGATCATTACCCGAATTTGAAATTGGCCAAAATACATGAAAGTTGGGTTGATACATTGCAAACTGCAGCTTCATATGAGTTCGAGGACACCAAGAAAAGGAATAAAAAAGAAGTGTTGAAAAAGTTAAGAGAGAAATTACACTCTTGGATGGCAGTATCGTCGTATTTGACCCATGTTTGAGAGATGTTCAAGAAGATTATGTCGTTGAAGATAATGATGTGCCGATAGGTATGAACTACGAACCATTATTTTATCCAGGTGGTTTTGTAGTATGTGATCCTCGTCGAGTACTATGTCAATTAGGATTCGTCCAGACGCTTCCAGTGGTTTACAATAAGTTCAAGTTGTTGCCAATTGGTTCCAAGGGAACTAAAAGAACCACCTCTTCGTGGATTCCCAAATATGATCCTGAACCAACCCTAGAATATTGGAATAAATTGGAAGCCAACAAGTTACATTTGTGTCACTTGCAATTTTTGGGTGATGATCCTCATGAAGTCGAGACGGGTTACATGGATTGGTATAACGAAATTTCACATCCCCTGATTATTAATAGACAAAGTCAAGTTGTAGCTGAAAGGGAGAAGGCAAAGGTCGCCAAAAAAAAGTTCAAGGCCATAGACATTCAAAAGGCTTATAAAACTATGGTAAGTGATGTCTTCAAATAATACTTGTTTATTTTTTTATACAAATATGAAAATTTGTTACTTATTAAATATTAAAGTTCTTTGACCTTTATATGGAATTAGGTTGTGGCGGGTAAGGAGTTGTTGAAGAATATAAAGAAGAGACTTTCTTGCGAAACTCCGATGACGGTGGAGGAGCAAAAAGACTGGTACAACCATTGAGATGCAGTCATAAAAAAATGGCAATGACCGAATAAACCATAAAAAAGGTGGGCGAGCAAGTGGACACGACAAGAAGGTGAAAGCATAGGTCGAGGTGCTAGGGGCGGGCCAACTGGCGAAGACGAAGATACAGAGGATGTACATCAAGGTGGGAAAAGAGGTCGTGGTCAATGAACTATAAGTTTGGATGTGCACACTGGCTTGAATGTATGGATTTCTTTGTTAAGTACACTTTCTTTGTTATGTTTGGTTAACTACACTTTCTTTGTTATGTTTGGTTAAGTACACTTGTTTAGTTAAGTACACCTATTTTATTAAGTACCTTGACTTTTATGTTTTAATTAATTGTATAATGGTTTTATATGTTTTGATCGATTATACAATGCTTTTATGAATGAAGAAGTGTTAAACACCAAAACAACATGTAGTAAGTTGGTTCGTCTCATATGAATATTTTCGTATTAGCCGAACCAGTAGGCTTAACTATTTTGTGATATTAGTAAGAATGGTTCGGCCCGTAAGGGATTTTTCGAATAAGCCGAACCAACATACTCCAAAAACCATATAAGAACTTGTTAGGCTCGGCTTATATATAAATCCTTACTAAGAGACAAACATCACAATGGTTCGAGTACAATTCAATAAACGACTAGTTTTTCCCCAAAAAATAGATTCGTTGGGGCTTTTTCTATATACAGTATTCATAGTATTGTCTCTCCCTAACTCATTTTTCCTCCCATTGTAAGATTCATTTTCCATTTATACTCATTCATGGAACCATTCACGTTAGAAGATGATAAGATTCTTGTCATAGCTTTTATTCGGAATTATCGTGAACGACCTAATGAGCATTATTCGATATTCTGGAAAAGGGTAAAAGAATTCCATTATTATTTAGATGGAAATCTAAAACATCGTAAGTGGGTGGAATTAGCTAAAAGATTCCAACAAATCCATTATACGATAAAAAATTACATCAGAGTATTAAGATGGGTAAATCAATATCATCCCAGCGAAACTAGTGAAGAAAAAGTGAGTATTCCAAAAGCTTTAGGTTGCAATATAGAAATCCCTTTTTTTAGAACTAACTTCTCAATATGATGCTAGAATTCAAAGACTTTGAGAAGTACGCCACGGAGGAAGATAGGAGCTCAGAATGTGTTACACATGGCTGAAGAGAAGAATTCCGAGATTTATAAAAGACCTTTGCGCCGAGATTCATTAGAGATTATCCGAGCAAGATCCATTGAATACTTATGCAAACATATATTGGGAGTGTGTAAATTTAAGTTTTTATTTAAGAGTTGTAAACAATCATTCAATCATTATGTACTCAAAATTCGGCTTTTAAGTCAAAATTCGTATCTGCCGAACCAAATAGATTTTTTAAAATTTCAAAAAATAGCTGTTACAAAGAGTACTTCAATAAGGGTTCGGCTCATAAATCAAATGACGTTTCAGCCGAACCATATAGATGTAAATAAAATTTCAAAAAAAGGATGTTACAAATAGTACAATCAACTAAGGTTCGGTTCAAAAATGTATCCGTTTTTATTGTCAAACGTATATATACCCACATATGGTTTATCATTATCAAAGCACGTCTCCTTAAAAATGGCAGCCTCTAGTCCTAACTCCTAAGTATAATCTAGAAGAAGATTGGTCTCTTTGCAAACACTATGTAACATACTATCCGGAAAAGGGTGCTAAGCGACGGGTAAAGGGTCTAATGAGTACGTACTACTTGGTCAGAATTCATGAAGCCTTCATCAACGAAATAGGTAATCCTAACAACCGGGATCGTGCATCATTGTTTGTAGAATTGAAACAATAAAAAAAGGTAAAGACTTTATAGCTATGGTTCGGATTGTCTATCGATATCGTCTTAAAGGTGAAACAAATGATGAGAGTGTAGTCCGATCTCTAGAGGAATGTTGAAAATGAAAAGGAAAAAATTTCAAATATGAAGCTCACTACAACATCCTTAGGAAGTTTCTCATAACCCGTTTCGGTTATTAAAATCTTGCTATAATCATATTTATTAGAAATTAACGAGATATCAGGGAATATAATGGGGTTACTTTGTAATGGTTTATTTTGTAATGGTGATTTTATGGTTGCAAATCTTAGTCTAAAGTTTGTTTAACAACAGAAATATGATAATATCAGCCGAACCCAATTACTTGGGAAGTTTTATTTTCACAACTAACACGGTTTGGCTCATAGAACTATGTACTCTTTCAGTCGAACATTTGGCTGTATGTTGCGTAATTGTGTTTGACCAATGTTCGGCTTAAATATACTGACAATTTTGAACCCTACCACTCGGAGAGTTGTTTTTACGAGATAGCCGAACCTATCACTCATTATTCACTTTCTTGGAAGCTTTACACCAACAAACAAACAAATTAAAAACAACAAAATATTTTATCCATAGTCAACGATTGAGGATACAAACGAAAAAATATTCAATTCATCGGATGCGCTTTAGGATACATTATATAGCATTCCTAATCTCATATCATCCTCGTCATCATACGAAAACAAAATTCTAATAAATAAATAAATATATCCACCCGATGTATTAAGAGTATTATGGTGATCCTAATCTTACCACATCTTCAATAACCTCTTCTTCATCATCTTCAATAACCTCTTCATCATCTTTGGATGCAAAATTCTCCAAAGTTCCATTTCCATCGCGTAATTTGCACACCAATCCATCGAGTAATTTTGTTCGAGCCTAGGCCAAAAGTCTAAAGAACATAACAAAGGTATTGGGCAATCGGGTCTAAGCTTGAGACCGATATAATGGCATCTTTAAACAAATGCAATAACAAGTCTTCTATCTTTGACACCCTCATGGCAAGGTTTTGTTTGCGGCGCATAAGTGAAACAACTACTAACCTCCGCAAAAGAATGAACAACGCATTTGCATCCAATGATCACTTGTGATGACAGCATCCCCATGTAAACGCCGTTAAAAACTAATGAACTCTTGTGCCACCCCATGGTATCCGCCACCTCTCATCATTGACTTGTAGAAGTCCTTTTTTCGGCGTAGTGTTTGTAACAATCTTTGCCTTATGTAATTTACTTCTTCCCCTTGGAAAACCGGATGGTTCCCATCTTTAAAAGGTTCTAGTTGTTCCATGGTGACATGGAAACTATAATTGTCATCCCCTTCGACGTCGCCCATGGATATGATATACTCATGAATGGCTTTGGGTAGGTCTTGTAAATAGTTGTTGTAAATCGTATTGGTAGGTCGAAAATACTTTCCCAAACTATCTCTTTAAGGACCTTTCATTTTTCCATCCGCATATACGTTTTTTTTCTCCTTTTTCTTGGGCACTGAAGTACTCTTGGTTGTTTCCATTTGTTGAGATGGAAACATCTTACCCTTAAGATTGACGACTTCTTGCGACGACGGAGGACATAGAGGACCACTATTCTTAACTTCTTTGTTACTTGTTTCACCTTTATCCTTGGTCGGTCGACCACGTTTCTTTGAGAGTTTCACTTCATCCATCTTGTTCATCTTCTCTATTTCTTTCTTTTCTTATTCATACTTTGCATCATGGTACTCAACCCCGGATGGATCCCTTCCGGTAGGACCCCTTCTTTTGGCAAGTGCATTGGCTTTTTCTCTAAGCTTTTGTCGGGTTTCTTTAGAGGGTGGCCTTTTCCGGTACCTGTAGACCTTGTTGGGTGTGAGGATAGAGGATTGGCATCATGTTGTTTCATAGGATTTGTTTTTGAGCTCGGAACATCCCACAGTACATCTCGGGCAACTTTTTCCCATAAGGTGTGTCCCAAATCTCTACATCATCGTCCTCGTGGGGGATAGGTTCACAACTCAATTGTTTCCTAAAGGATCAATATCCTCAAAAGATACAATAACATCCTTGTATTGAAGAAGATTGTGCCGATACGGAAGTCCCATGCTTTCCCTTATTTTACAAACACACTCTTCTTTGGAGTTAGCATCCAATTTCTCCATCAAATTCAATTCCGCCATTATCTTTTCAAGGCACAAGTGAGAGACCCTATGGGTTAGTCCCTGGAGCCACTTATGATCCAAAAACTCATTATGCTTCATCATTAGACTTTTTTCTTCTTCAAATAACGCTTTAATTCTTATAACATCACTCATGAATACTCTTCCATTGCGTCAAACACCGTGACGAACGTGTCCACGCACCCAAATAGATTCTTCTTCAAACGATAGTGAGCCGACTCTACCATACTTGTAGCTTGGTTGTCGAAGTGCTTGTGGTGGTTTTTAAATGCACTAACAAATCTATGTTTGTTGGAATCCAAGAATTACTTGCGCAAATATATAACGATTTCCGGGTATTTGAAGCCCCAATTCGCAATGAGTTTTGCAACATTTTCTTCATACACTTCTTCGGTGATTGACCATTACAAAACATCCCAATCGTTGGAGAAACATGCCCACAACCTTTCATTGGAATCATATTCTTGCATGAATTCCTTCTTCTTCACTTGTCGTTCTCCATCTGATAATTTTGCAATCTTCTCTAGCTCTTTCAACTTAAGCGGTTGAATTATCGGTTCACATTTTTTCCTAACATTGTTCCATATGTGAAAGATACAAAGAAAGTTTTGTGCGTTCGGAAATACCTTCTTAATACAAACATCAATGCCGCCTCTTGGTTGGTTACCATGATCTTTGGAAGAGCATCCTCTTGGAAGATTAACTTTATTTGTTCCAATGCCCAAACATAGTTTTCTTTGTCTCATCTCGAAAAAAACAAAAAACAAAGGTGAAAGGTGACTTGGTTGACGTATGCCCAACAACGTTCATCAAGAGCATCTCATATTTATGGTCTTGTAAGTGCATTCCAATATGAGAACTTGTGGGAAGCATAGCGCTGATGTGATATTAGATAGTGGTAAGAATGAGGTTCGTAAGACTTGTGAAAGCAATTGAATTTAGATTTATTTAAACTAAAAGTAGAGAAAATTTAAATCCAAATTTTTTTTTTTAGAGTGAAAATAACCAAGACACTAGATTCCACTATTATACATGAATAAATGATGATAAAAATTCCAAAATTCTAATTATTTTTAAAATCTCTTTTTCTTAATTCACAAATTATCAAGCATATTCTCAAACATTAATTGTATTATCTAACCAAAGCATAACCTATCTAATTGAATCACAACTAATTAGGAGAAATTATGCAAACAATTAAAATTCTACAAAGTAGTGATTGAGTGAATTATAAAATACAAATTAGAGAAAAATAGAATAGTTACCAATTATTCATGCATAAATAGCTTCCTCCGTGCCTTGATTACGCGAGAATTAGCTCATCATTATCATGAAAACATGCTCAAAATTCATCTTTATTAATGCTCAAAAATGGTTCACAAATGATGAAATGGGAGAAAAATGAATAAAACCGGGTTTTG
>JAJJMB010001160.1:2451669-2575138 GCA_023531105.1 Papaver atlanticum | reverse complement strand
AATATATACAATAGAGATGAAAATAGACACATAAATGCGTCTATCAAGCGCCAACTTTACGCATTACGGATGGGCAATAAAAAGGTGCGCCACATGACTGAAATCATCCAATTTCTCTTGGCAAGCATAGTTCTTCTTCTCCGCCAACCAATATAATTGTTGCATCACCAACCTACCTTGCAAATCCTTCCTTCTCAAAGTACTTCTCACGTTATACATTTGTTGCAACGTAGTCTTGTTATTCTTATAATACGCCTTCAATTTGCTAAGGATTTTAGACGGCGGCATACATGCTCGAGTCATTTTATCTACCTCCGCATATTCATGATCTTTGAGTCTCCCGGCTCTATAATGTCCATGAAGATCTTTTGGACGTGGGTTGTTATGACGACAATCCATATTTTTATTCATGGTGAAATGTTTTTCATGTTAGTTCCAATTGAAGATGATCTTTAAAGGACAATTTATCTTCCTCAATTTAGTCTTACACTTTTTCCCGGTCTTCCCAACATACATCTCACCCTTTTTCTTCTTGCTTACGTTCAACCCACTTCTCTCACAAACCATCTCAATCCGGTACTTTTGGTTTTGTTTACCTTTAACTAGAACGCAGTTGATTTTAAAACCATGTTCCTCAACCCAAGCAACGGCTTCAGCTTGAGTTTTCCACGTCTACACGTATACAATTACAAAAGTTAAGTTATGTTAATGATTTTGAATACAACATACTTGAGAGAAAAATAATAAAAATTAGTTTGGAAGTGATCTTTAGTATCTTCGTGAATGACATCAACAGATGGTGGTTGATCCTCCATAGTTACCATTTCGGGAACAATCTACAGGAATATCACAAGCTTAGACGCCAAAAATACATACGTTCTTATAAGGTTCGTCTCATTCGAAATCTAACGTTAAAGCCGAACCACACAGTTCGGATCATTCGTGTTAGACATTAAAAGCCGAAATACTATGGCTTGTGAAAAAGCGGGGGTCTAACAACTACACCCAATATTTCGTTTAGGAAATATGTATGGCAAACTCCAATATAATTCAAAAAGAATCAACTAGACAGTCAGACTCAATCAATGGAAATATATCCAAGAGTTGTATCTCTGTTTCACAATGTAATCAGCAAATCAAACAGATAGAAATCCGCGAACCTGATTATTATGTGAAACAACTTGAACGGTACCAAAGACCAATGTTCAAGTGTTAATCAATTTATATCAACAACCAAAGGGTGGATTATCTAATTGATTGAACTACGCACAACCTGTGATATTTCAATTATATAAACAAATATAATGCGGAAAAGAAATAACACAGACACCAGAAATTTTGTTAACGAGGAAACCGCAAATGCAGAAAAACCCCGGGACCTAGTCCATATTTGAACACCACACTGTATTAAGCTGCTACGGACACTAGCCTACTACAAGTTAACTTCGGACTGGAATGTAGTTGATCCCTAACCAATCTCACACTGATTAAGGTACAATCACGTTCCTTACGCCTATGAATCCCAGCAGGACTCTACGCACTTGATTCCCTTAGCTGATCTCACCCACAACTAAGAGTTGCTACGACCCAAAGTCGAAGACTTGATAAACAAATCTGTCTCACACAGAAAAGTCTATTGAATAAATAAATCTGTCTCCCACAGAAATACCTACGAGTTTTTATTCCGTATTTTTATAAATCAGGGTGAACATGAACAAATTGATACACCGGACTTATATTCCCGAAGAACATCCTAGTAATATCAATCACCTCACAATAACTTAACCGTATGGTAGCGGAACAAGATATTGTGGAATCACAAAGAATGAGACGAAGAGCTTTGTGATTACTTTTTATATCTTTCCTATTGGAGATTAAATCTCGAGCAAATCTTAGAGAAGATAGTACTCAATACGATAGAACAAAGTAAGATCAGAACACACAACTACAGAGAAAATAGTTGGGTCTGGCTTCAGATCCCAATGAAGTCTTTAAGTCGTTAACCTATAATGGTTTTTGAAAAACCTAGGTTAAGGAGAATCGACTCTAGTCGCAACTAGTATCACACAGGAGGTGTGGGGATTAGGTTTCCCAATTGCTAGAGTTCTCCCTTATATAGTCTTCAAATCAGGGTTTGCAATCAATGTTATCTTGGTAACAAAGCATTCAATATTCACCGTTAGATGAAAACCTGATTAGACTAAATCTAATATCTTTCAACCGTTAGATCGAACTTAGCTTGTTACACACAAATGAAAAGTTACTTCATTTAGATATGGGTAACCGTACCTAAACATGCACACCTTGTTGGCTCAACAAAAGTTAACCGGAGTTAGCCATATGAACACTTTCATATCAACCTTGTTCATGTTAACACAACTAGTTCAAATGACTCAAATGAAACTAGTTCTAGAGTTGTTCAATTATTTATATTCTCATAGAAGTATACATGACACAATTGAAGCAAAATCGATTTTGATTCACTCGAATCAATTCATGAACATTATAGCCACGGTTTGCAAAAGATTGCATTCCTTAATTTATAAATGTATTAGTTCATGAAAAAACAGATTTTAGAACATAACCTACTCAAGTATGCAAACAGGTACACATACCTAAGTAGTCGGACTTGGTCTGGGTTCACCAGTATGCGAACGGGTACGCATACTGCCGTACACCACCAAACTTAGTTGAATTCCCGAACTTGAACTTTACGCCGGTATGCATACGGGTATGCATACTAAGTTCCCAGACTTTCAAATAACCAACCAGTACGCATACGGGTATCCATATTATGGTTCCCAAACTTGGAATAACTTGCAACAGTTAGCATAAAAGTACGCATACTGTGCTATATCCAATCATGGTTAATTGTTCTAAACTCCGATTTTAATCATTGAAACATTCTTAGAAGACGACAATAGCTGTCTCACACAAACTATTAGCTTCAAAGCAATTTTCAAGTGATCGATAGATCAATTTGAAACATTCCGAGTCTACATCAAATGATTGTCTCACACAAATCATGTAAGATGTTACTAGGCGATTTTCACATGATCATCTTTTGACTTTCATCAAGAATATAAGATGAACTTTGTTAAAGCGAAAGCTTACCAACACATATTTCGAGAAATATGTAAGCGAGTTAAACTCAGCACGAAATATCAAATGTGTATAATCGAAGTCTATGTAGCTATACGACTTTTGTCTAAAATAGGAGATAAAGTAGATAGAATTTTGAGTGATAAATGAGTTTAAGTCTCCACATACCTTTTGTTGATGAAGTCTCCACATACCCTTAGTAGTTCTTCGTCTTCAATCGATGAAAGCCGTGAAGTTTAAAGCTCAACTTCACATTCTATCCTAATCCGAGACTTAGCTATAGGTAGACTAGAAATCAAGACTTATAATTTTGGCAATTAAACTTGACAAACGAGCTTGGGATAGCAACGCTTGCGAGGTCGACCGAGCAGTACTCTAACAATCTCCCCCTTTGTCAATTTTCGTGAAAAAATTATCAATACATATGGATTACAAAATAAATAAACTTTGTAGCTTCTCATCCAAATGCTTGATTTCCTTGGTTTTTCAACATTACTCGAAATCTTCATCACTTCCAAGTACTCTAGTGATTCTGAATGTGTTCAACTCAGCATCATAGTTGTTGAAGATCCTTAGCTATAACAATATACAAAAACAAGATGTTTTCGTATTGTTATACAATTTCATAGTATTATTACACAACATCAAAGTCCAATTTCATCACAACTTTGACAACAATACTATGGTGATATGTATCACTCCCCCTTAGTGAATACTTCATCTCACAATGAAAACCACTCCCCCTTACATAATGATCCGTAAACCATATGTATTTGTAGTGTGAACTACACAATAATTCTCCCCCTTTTTGTCAATATAAATTGGCGAAGGTACGAAAATTAGCGGGATCATAATGAAATTCTCATAGAGATACTTCATGGCTAAAGAGAACATATCAACTTTGTTTCGATGATTTCACATAGTCAAAACTTAGTGTATTCATCAAGGAGTTTATAAAGATACAAGATAACTCCTACAATATTCCACAGCCGCACTCCCCACAAATATTTGGCAACTAAGCACAAGTTCAATTAAGAACTCCCCCCCATAAAATGTCATTCCCGAAAGAACAACAAGAGCGACCTTACTTTTACAAGAAAATATGGATTTCTTTGGACATTAACAAATTACGTGAAACATGAATTTGTATCCAGAAAACTCAATTAAATTAACCACAAGAGAACCCATGATTAATTTAATCGGAAATGCTCAACATAAGAAAACTTACGGAGCCATACAATACTTTCACATAGAAGTGGATCAGGGAAAGATCAATACTGCGGAATATACAAAGATTCTCTATTTTCATCAATACTTGCATAATGATACCATAGACTTAATCGTTGTTATCAAAAGTTCATTCTATTTTCCACAAATATTTTAAAGACATATAATAGACTTAACTTTTGACATATATGATATATGGGACAATCATAGTTCACGGACGCAAACACTCATATATGTCATGAGACAATCATACGGGTATGCATACTGTGCTATATCCAATCATGGTTAATTGTTGTAAACTCCCAATTCAATCATTGAAACATTCTTAGAAGGCGACAATAGCTGTCTCCACAAACTATTAGCTTCAATGAAATATTTAAGTGATCGATAGATCAATACGAAACATTCCGAGTCTACATCAAATGAATGTCTCACACAAATCATGTAAGATGTTACCAGGCGATTTTCACATGATCATCTTTTGACTTTCGTCAAGAATATAAGATGAACTTGGTTAAAGTGAAAGCTTACCAACACATATTTCGAGAAATATGTAAGCGAGTTAAACTCAGCTCGAAATATCAAATGTGTATAATCGAAGTCTATATAACTATACGACTTTTGTCTCAAATAGGAGATAGAGTAGATAGACTTTTGAGTGATAGATGAGTTCAAGTCTCCACATACCTTTTGTTGACGAAGTTCCACAAGCTCCCATTAGTAGTTCTTCGTCTTCAATTGATGAACGCCATGAAGTCTAAAGCTCAACTACACATTCTATCCTAATCCGAGACTTAGCTATAAGTAGACTAGAAATCAAGACTTATAGTTTTGGCAACTAAACTTTACAAACAAGCTTGAGATAACAACACTTGTGAGTTCGACAGAGCAGTGCTATAACAGCCTGGTAAAACATATAAGGGTTCGGCTTATTAGAAACTGACATTATGCGCTGATTCACCAGACTTAAGATTTATCAAAACAATAAAAAAATGTTCGGCTAAAAGAAGGGTGATCCGAACATCATCCTGTAACTCAAAAAACCTTTTCTAAGATGTTCGGATGATATAATCAGATCAGTTAAAAGCCGAACCCTTGCATTTCTTTTGGTGCGAAAATAATTCAATGACAGTTCGGCTGATAACATATTCAATCGTACAAGCCGAACTGTTCATATTTATCAAGGTTCGACATCCAAAATATGTGCCGAACCTAACCCTGTGGCGCCGAATTACATATAAAATCCAACCTTTAAGCTACAAAACGGACATTAAACAACGTCTAGAATTATACCTGTGTATTATTAGCACTGGGTTCCTCATCCATGTACTCATCTTCGGGACTTGGCTCCAAAAAGTCATCATCTTGAGTTTGAGATAAAGGTTGAGTTTGAGTTTGGGTAAAATCGTTTTCATAATCCAACAAATGAGCCATCTCCGGATCTCCGTCATAATTGATATGTATTTTCTTAGCTTTACGTGATGAAGATTCACCTTCCCCACTTGAATTTGGATCACACATCTATCAACAATCACAAAGATCTGAAAAAGAAAAGAAAATAGTTTTTTCCTCCACTTTATCTTCTTCTTCTTCTTCTTCTTCTATAATAACCCATTCAATCTCTTTAAAAGGAAATTACTATCCTGAATTAACATTAACACCAACTCTAATCATTAACAACTAATTAATCAATAAAATTAACACTAATTAAACACTAATCATTTAAGAGTATTTTTGCCTTTATGAAAAATGGCTGGATAGGGGGCATTCTAGAAACACTATTTCCAATCTCGTTTTTGTCCTATTCAATATTCCCCAAATTAGGATTCAAATGAAAGATTCTAACAAACAACACTTAAAAGAGACAAACTAAAGCATGAAAACCCAAAAAACAGAGAAAAACAGGCTACACTTGTGCTTCTCTGAAAAATCAGTGTTTAGCAACTGAGCTCAAGAAATCCTAGCGAATTTATAAGTACACCGTCGGGGTCATGAATGGGAAAGTAGAAGCGAAGATAGTCTGCATGGGTGAAGGGTCGGAAGAGCAGACGATGTTCTTTATCGACCAATTCTTGCGGGGCTTGAATCATCGCTTTTTCTTTTGGTGATGCAAACAAGCCATAACTGTATCTATCTTTCTCTCCACTCATCATAACCCTATGTTTTGCCGCGTATACTCTACCGTTGCTCCAGGCTTAAGATTAAAAGAACACATAAGTTTTATTAGGATATCACAGCTGCAACAACCATTCTAAAACTAAATAAAATGTTACCAACTGTGCGTGACGAGGGGAACATACCCTTAACACATCTCCCACGAAAATGGTGAGTACACCTTCATGTGGCACAACTTCCAGCCAATTTCCCTCCTTAGAGAGGACTTCAAGGCCGGGCAAATCCTGATATAGAACAGTTAATGTGCCAGTATTATTATTACAAGCTAAAGGCTAAGCGTTTCTTCCTTTTTGTAGCAGTTCTTATTAAGGATGCAAGCATTCAAAATGGTCGGAAGAGATTCCGAATTACCATTTTTTTTTAACTTCTCATACAAAAATTAGATATCTGTATGGTATTTCGCTCTTTCGCTTCGCGATTTACATATAATTAATTGGTATCATTTTGGAGAAACTTTTTCTATCAAAAATCATCATTAAGATTATGTGTACGAGAAACCCATAATTAATTATAGTACTATTTGATTACAAAAATAACCATATATTAATAATTCTATATAAAAACCATTATGAAAAACGACGACTGATAAAAAAAACTCCACTAGAATAACTCCCTAAAATAAACTCTTTTTTTTTTAATTTCTTTAAAATAACCTTCTAAATAAGCTCCCAAGACTAATCCTAAAAAAACTCCAATTATCAGTTTTTATCGATTGGTGATAATTCTAGTTTTCATTGATTAGAGAAAATTATGATTTTCATGTCAAACAAACCCTAAAAAAATCAGACCTTATAGACAAAAAATCATAAAATCCTAAAACAAAAATTTAAGAAATCATATGAAAGAAAATAAATCTTGATGCAAATTATTAGCAGGCTTGAAGTTAAAAAAAATGAAAGTTATGGAATCATGAGTTTTTGGTGTTTTGATGTGAAATAAAAAAAGAATATTTATAATATATATGCAAATAAACCAAGGGTATATGATGATTGTTTTTAAGTTTGAGTTTGTTTTTGTAATTTTTAGTGATGTGGTTGTTAGAGAAACCTTTTATTGATTAGAGAAAAAGAACGAGACCTTGGGAAAAACTGTGTTGGTCCAAATTCTATTGTACTTGTAAATTCGGTTGCATTTGCTTGTCGCATTTGGAATTCATAACAGGATTACGTTGTTAGGTCACCCGATGGTGTGTTCGTGAATCCTCATAGTCTTGAATCACAAGTTGTACTACTTGTTACAGCTTCCTTTGATGACATGATTCACTATTGCCTATTATCATGTATTAACTCCATTGCTCTAATAACATAATAAACTTATTGTTAGAGCACTGATCGGTCGAACTCGCAAGCGTTGCTATCTCAAGCTTGTTGTCAAGTTTAGTTGCCAAAACTATAAGTCTTGATTTCTAGTCTACTTATAGCTAAGTCTTGGACTAGGATATAAAGTGTAGTTGAGCTCTAGACTCCATGGCGTTCATCATACAAAGACGAAGAACTACTCAAGGAACTGGTGGAACTTCATCGACTAAAAGGTATGTGGAGACTTGAACTTATCTATCACTCAAAAAGTCTATCTACTCTATCTCCTATCTTGAGACAAAAGTAGTATTACTATATAGACTTCGATTATACACATTTGGTATTTCAAGTCGAGTTTATCTCGCTCTCGAAATATGTGTTGGTAAGCTTTCGCTTTTGCCAAGTTCATCTTTACTCGTGACGAAAGTCATGTTGATTATTTCAATATCTTGAAAATTGCTTTGATGAGAAATAGTGTGTGAATAACCTATATTTAACATCCTCTAAGAATGTTTCAATGATTGAAATAAAGAATTTAGAATATGTAACCATCTTTGGATATAAGCATATATAGTGTGTTCGCACATTAGTGTATAAGTCCAAAACCGGGAACCAAATGTATGCATCCTTGTATGTATACAAAATGGTTGATGGAGACTAGGTAAGTATACGTACCCGTACGCATACTGGCGGAAGTCCATGACCGTGAATTTCTGCTGAGTTTGGATTTAAAAACCAACTCAATCTGGTTACCTAAGTACGCGTACCCGTACGCATACTGGCGGAAAGTTCACGTCCGTGAATTTCTGCTGAGTTTGAAAACCAAATCAAACTTAAAACCGGTTACTTAAGTACGCATACCCATACACATACTTAAGTGTGTTACTTTCTAAAATTGGTTTATTCGTGAACTTAAATTTATATAAACTAAGGAATGCATTATTGCAAACCGTGGCTATAAAGTTCATGAATCGATTCGAGTGAATCAAAACCAATTTTGTTTCGATTGTGTCTTGTATACTTCTATGAGATCTAAGCAATTGAAAAACTCTTGAACTAGTTAATTTGAGTCATTTGAACTAGTTATGGTGAAGATGAATAAGGGTGATATGAAAGTGCTCATATGGCTAACCATTTGGTTAACTACTGTTGAACCAACGACTTGTAAACGTTTAGGTACGGTTACACAAATCTAAATGACGTATAGTTCATTTGTGTATAACAAGCTAAGTTCGATCTAACGGTTGAAAGATATTAGCTTGAATCTAATCAAGTTTTCATCTAACGGTGAATATTGAATGCTTTGTTACCAAGGTAACTTAGATTGCAAACCCTGATTTTGAGACTATATAAAGTAGAACTCTAGCAACTGGGAAAGGTAATCCCCACACCTCCTGTGTGATACTAGTTGTATAAGCTAGAGTCGATTCTCCTTTAACCTTAGGTTTTTATCGAGACCCTGTAGGTTAACGACTTGAAGACTTCATTGGGATTGTGAAGCCAGACCCAACTATTTTCTTTTTAGTTGCGTGATCTGATCTTGCCCGATTATATCGTATTGAGTACAATTAAAATAATTGACTCGAGATTAATTTCTATGATAGGCAAGATAAAAGAAATCACAAACATCTTCATCTCATCGTTTGTGATTCCACAATATCTAGTTTCGCCATCATACGATTTAGATTATTGTGAGTTGATTGATAATTTTAGGTTGTTCTTCGGGAATATAAGTCCGGGTTATCGATTGGTTCCTGTTCACCTTGATTTATCAAAAGACGGAACAAAACTTGTAGGTATTTCTTTGGGAGACAGATTTATCTATTCTTGTAGACTTTTCTGTGTGAGAAAAATTTGTTTATTAAAGTCTTCGACTTTGGGTCGTAGCAACTCTTAGTTGTGGGTGAGATCAGCTAAGGGAATCAAGTGCGTAGTATCCTGCTGGGATCAGAGACGTAAGGAGCACAAATGTACCTTGGATCAGTGTGAGATTTATTGGGGTTCAACTACAGTCCAAACCGAAGTTAGTTTGTAGTAGGATAGTGTTTGTAGCGGTTTAATACAGTGTGTGTTCAATCTGGACTAGGTCCAGAGGTTTTTTTGCATTTGCAATTTCCCCGTTAACAAAACTTCTGGTATCTGTGTTATTTCTTTTCCGCATTATATTTTGTTATATAATTGAAATATCACAGGTTGTGCGTTGAATCAATCAATTGGGAAATCTGACCTTTGGTTGTTTATTGAAATTGATTGATACTTGAACATTGGTCTTTGGTACCGTTCAAGTTAATTTCTCTTGTATTCAATTAGACTCGCAGATTTCTATTTGCTTGAGTAAGGATTGAATCGAGAAATTGAGATATAACTCTTTAATATACTTTTTATTAAGATTGAGTCTGACTGTCTAGTCGATTCTCTTAAAAGTATATTTGAGTTAGTCCATACAGATTTCTAAGAGAATTATTTGGTGAGGTTGTTGTACCCCCACTTTTTCAATTGGTATCAGAGCAGGCAAACACGTTTAAGACCTTATAAGTCTGTGTTTGTAGCGATCTGACTCTATGGACAGAAGTGCTATCTCTATAAACGTACCACCAGTCTTCGAT
Organism: Papaver atlanticum; assembly: GCA_023531105.1. Lineage (NCBI taxonomy): Eukaryota > Viridiplantae > Streptophyta > Magnoliopsida > Ranunculales > Papaveraceae > Papaver > Papaver atlanticum. Next base: position 2,564,730 of record JAJJMB010001160.1, on the reverse strand, counting down.
GGCTCAAATTACTTATGGTGGAAAATTACTATGCGTGCCTTTCTTCAAGCGCGTGATTTTCAATCATGGGTTTATATAGTTAATGGCTATGATGCTCCCGTTGTGGCAGTAGGAGATGCAACCGTACGGAAAGATATTGGTGCATATGACGCTGCTAAGATACTTGATGTAAAGCAAAATTCCGACGGTTTGATTGCCATCATACATGTCATTACCCATATCTTCAGCACCATGTGACTACGTGCACTCGGTCTAAAGATGCTTGGGATATCTTAGAAATCGTATTTGAAGGGAATACCAGTGAAAAGGAAGCTAGGCTTCAAAACCTAAATTCCGATTGGGAAAACCTTCGTATGGCAGATGAAGATTCATTTGATGAGTTTATTCACAAAGTGTCTGAAATTGTTAATGCATCTTTTGCATTGGGTAAGATTATTCCTGAAAAGGACATTGTGATGAAAATTCTCAGATCGCTGCCATCTAGATACGATTCTAAGAAGCATGCCATCGTTGAAGGAAATAACCTTGATGCTCTCTCCAGAAATATGTTGGTTGGAAAGCTAAAGATCTTTGATCATGAGCATACATCCAAAATCGGAAAGGATGTTGCTTTCAAAGCACAGGAAAACACTAAAATACTTGATAAAAGTAAAAGTGTTTGCATCTCTGAAGATGATCTTTCTGAGACTGATTCATCAGATGAAGATCTTGACAAGTCAGTCTCGTTGATTACAAGACAGTTTAGGGATCTTCTTCTGAAGAGAAGTAAACGGTTCTCCAGAGATAAATCCAGGTCATCAGTTAAACCCCATAATCGTGTTCCTCCTAAAAAAAGGGATAATGATGAGACTGATGACGAGGATATACCACAGTGCTTTAAGTGTAAAGGTTTTTGTCATTTTGCAAATGAGTGTCCAAATGGAAAGAATTACACTGGAAACAAAGGTCTTGCTGCAACTCTTGATGAAATGTATGATAACTATGATTCTAATGAAGACGAAAAGTCAAGTATTGCACTTCTTTGTGAAAATATTGATTTTGATAAGTGTAGCAATACATACGTCAATCTTGATATTCTTTCAGAAGAAAATTCAACCGACCTGGAAGAAAAAATTGATCTTTCCGTTGGAAACTCTCTGTCTAATTTTTCAGGTTCTACCTTGTGTCTTGCATCTTGCACATCTCAGATACCTGAATCATATTCCAGGTTGACATGCTCATATTAATCTCTCAAGGGTCATGAGCTATCAAAGTGTTACAAGTACAAGCACAAATTAAGACATGTCAACAAACTTCAACGAAGAGCAAATCGATTATCAAACAAGCTCAAACTTGTTCAAAAGACCGCAGAGGTATGTAAGATTTTTTCTTCGTCAAAGAAGTTAGTTTCCAAGGATAAGATTAGACCATTGAAAAGAAAGTTATGGTCTAAAATCTATGAGAAACAAGGATCTATGAATTCCAATCAAAAGGGATATGGTGGACAGATTATTGTTCATCCTAGCACAACTTAAATTGTGTTGGTTAGTGCATCTTGTCTCATGTGCCTGATTAAAAGAGACAAGATTTTGCACACCTCAGGCTTTAAGAAAAGAAAACTCTTTAGTTGTTTTTGTCTTTCTTTTGTTTTTGCTCTAAGAGCATTGTAAAGTCTGGAATTCATGTCGCTTTTCATATCTAATTGATATTGGAAAGGACTTCCCCGGTTAATCAATAAAAGAAGGTTAAAATTGAAAATTCTTCCTTTTAAAGGGTTGAGAGTTGTGTGTACACGAACCTGTTTGCTTAAAGGTTTCGTAACCATACATACCTTTTTCCTTCCCTGAAACTCTTTTTATCCTAAGACTGCTTGTTGAGACTCAAGTTATGATTTCCTCTCATATGGATACTCCAAGCATCATGTCTTCTGATGGAAAAGATGTTAATATGACTGTTAAGCCATCAATCACGAAGGAAAAAGAGAGATCTCCATTACCTCCAACCTTGAAAAGAAAAAGAAGGAATGTGAGGAAGCCAAGGGCTGTTCTTTCAAATTCTCAGAAGTTTTCTGATGTTCTTGAAGAGTTGAAGGAGACAAGAAAGGAGATTCAGCAAATAAAGGCTTGTGTTTTGATTACTCTAGAAATTCAGAAGGCCCTGGTTCGACATCTTCAACCTAGAAGGTTTGCTGGAATTGACTTATTTCTCCATGAACCATATATTCCTATGGCTGTTGACGACAAGGAGTTCGGGGACAATAAAGAATTTTTCAGAGGTCTCAATGTCTAGGAAATCTTCTTATGAGAATTTTATTCTTGTGTTTTTAAGAAGAATAACTAGAGTTTGGAATAGCCATTATTGTGATTACACATATCTATGTCCAACGTTTTCATCTTCAATGTTTTTAGATTTATTTGTTTAAATTCTAAATTATTTTTGTTTGGAAGATGATTTTTGCAGTATTAATCTTTATGGTTTTATATATTGCAATTTTTTATGGGATATGTGTGTTTGCGTCCGCGAACTATGATTGTCCCATATGTTGTCAAAAGTTAAGACTTTCGTACGTCGATATGCAAGTATTGATAAACGAATGAATGAACTTTTGACAAAAATAAAAGTTACGCCTTTTATGTCATTATGCAAATATTGATGGAAGAAAGGATGAGCTTTTGTTTACAAAGATTCAGTCTATTGTATGTCATTTTGCAAATAGTGATGGAAGATAGAATGAATCTTTGTCTATTCCGCCGTATTGATCTTCCCTGATCCATATCTTTTATGTATATACTGTGTAGCTCCGTAATTTCTCTTATGTTGAGCATTTCCAATTAGATTAATCATGGGTTCTCTTGTGGTTAGTTTAGTTGAGTATTCCGGTTGAATTAATCATGGGTTCACTTGTGGTTAATTCAATTGAGTATTTTGGATACAATTTCATATTCTTATATGATTCGTTGTTTTCCAAAGAATTCCTTTTTTTTCTTGTGAAAGTAAGGTCGCTCTTGTTGTTCTTTCGGGAATGACATTATATGGGGGAGAGTTCTTATTTGAACTTGTGCTTTATTCCAAATCTTTGTGGGGAGTGCGGCTGTGGAATATTATAGGGGTTATCTTGTATCTTTATAAACTCCTTGATGAATGCATTTAGTTTCGGCTATATGATTGCATCTAAAAAGTTGATATGTACTTTCTTTTGGTCATGAAGTGTCTCTATGGAAATTTTATAAGGATCCCACTAGTTTTCGTACCTTTGCCAATTTATATTGACAAAAAGGGGGAGAATTAATGTGTAGTTCACACTACAAATACATATAGTTTACGGATCATTATATAAGGGGGAGTGGTTTTCATTGTGAGATGAAGTATTGACAAAGGGGGAGTGATACATATCACCATAGTATTGTTGTCAAAGTTGTGATACAATTGAACTTTGATGCTGTGTAATAATACTATGACACCGTGTAACAATGATTAAGAGCTTTTGTTTTCTCATTGTTATGGCTACGGATTTTCAACAACAATGATGCTAAACTTACAACCTTTGGAATCATTGGAGTTCTTGGAAGTGACGAAGATTTCGAGTAATGTTGAAGAACCAAGGAGATCAAGCATGTTGAAGAGAAGCTGCAAAGTTTATTTTTTGTAATCCATATGTATTGATAGTTTGGTCACTAAAATTGACAAAGGGGGAGATTATTAGAGCACTGCTCGGTCGAACTCGCAAGCGTTGCTATCTCAAGCTTGTTGTCAAGTTTAGTTTCCAAAACTATAAGTCTTTATTTCTAGTCTACTTATAGCTAAGTCTCGGACTAGGATAGAAAATGTAGTTGAGCTCTAGACTCCACGGCGTTAATCATACAAAGACGAAGAACTACTCAAGGAACTGGTGGAACTTCATCGACTAAAAGGTATGTGGAGACTTGAACTTATCTATCACTCAAAAAGTCTATCTACTCTATCTCCTATCTTGAGACAAAAGTCGTATTACTTTATACACTTCGATTATACACATTTGCTATTTTAAGTCAAGTTTATCTCGCTCTCGAAATATGTGTTGGTAAGCTTTCGCTTTGGCCAAGTTCATCTTTACTCGTGACGAAAGTCATGTTGATTATTTCAATATCTTGAAAATTGCTTTGATGAAAAATAGTGTGTGAATAACCTATATTTCACATCCTCTAAGAATGTTTCAATGATTGAAATAAAGAGTATAGAATATGTAACCATTTTTGGATATAAGCATATATAGTGTGTTCGCACATTAGTGTATAAGTCCAAAACCGGGAACCAAATGTATGCATACTTGTGTGTATACAAAATGGTTGATGGAGACTAGGTAAGTATGCGTACCCATACGCATACTGGCTGAAATCCACGACCGTGAATTTCTGCTGAGTTTGGATTTCAAAACCAACTCAATCTGGTTACCTAAGTACGCATACCCGTACGCGCACTGGAGGAAAGTTCACGTCCGTGAATTTCTGCTGAGTTTTAAAACCAAATCAAACTCAAAACCGGTTACTTAAGTACGCATACCCGTACGCATACTTAAGTGTGTTACTTTCTAAAATTTGTTTATTCGTGAACTTAAATTTATATAAACTAAGGAATGCATAATTGCAAACCGTGGCTATAAAGTTCATGAATCGATTCGAGTGAATCAAAACCAATTTTGTTTCGATTGTGTCTTGTATGCTTCTATGAGAACTATGCAATTGAAAAACTCTTGAACTAGTTCATTTGAGTCATTTGAACTAGTTATGGTGAAGATGAATAAGGTTGATATGAAAGTGCTCATATGGCTAACCATTTTGTTAACTACTGTTGAACCAACGACTTGTACACATTTAGGTACGGTTACACAAACCTAAATGACGTATAGTTCATTTGTGTATAACAAGCTAAGTTCGATCTAACGGTTGAAAGATATTAGCTTGAATCTAATCAGGTTTTCATTTAACGGTGAATATTGAATGCTTTGTTACCAAGGTAACTTAGATTGCAAACCCTGATTTTGAGACTATATATAGGAGAACTCTAGCAACTGGGAAAGGTAATCCCCACACCTCCTGTGTGATACTAGTTGTATAAGCTAGAGTCGATTCTCCTTTAACCTTAGGTTTTTACCGAGACCCTGTAGGTTAACGACTTGAAGACTTCATTGGGATTATGAAGCCAAACCCAACTATTTTCTTTGTAGTTGCGTGATCTGATCTTGCCCGATTATATCGTATTGAGTACAATTAAAATAATTGACTCGAGATTAATTTCTCTGATAGGCAAGATAAAAGAAATCACAAACATCTTCATCTCATCGTTTGTGATTCCACAATATCTAGTTTCGCCATCATACGATTTAGATTATTGTGAGTTGATTGATAATTTTAGGTTGTTCTTCGGGAATATAAGTTCGGGTTATCGATTGGTTCCTGTTCACCTTGATTTATCAAAAGACGGAACAAAACTTGTAGGTATTTCTGTGGGAGACAGATTTATCTATTCTTGTAGACTTTTCTGTGTGAGAAAAATTTGTTTATTAAAGTCTTCGACTTTGGGTCGTAGCAACTCTTAGTTGTGGGTGAGATCAGCTAAGGGAATCAAGTGCGTAGTATCCTGCTGGGATCAGAGACGTAAGGAGAAAAAATGTACCTTGGATCAGTGTGATATTTATTGGGGTTCAACTACAGTCCAAACCGAAGTTAGTTTGTAGTAGGCTAGTGTCTGTAGCGGTTTAATACAGTGTGTATTCAATCTGGACTAGGTCCCGGGGTTTTTTTGCATTTGCAATTTCCTCGTTAACAAAACTTCTGATATCTGTGTGATTTCTTTTTCGCATTATATTTTGTTATATAATTGAAATATCACAGGTTGTGCGTTGAATCAATCAATTGGGAAATCCGACCTTTGGTTTTTGATTGAAATTGATTGATACTTGAACATTGGTCTTTGGTACCGTTCAAATTAATTTCTCTTGTATTCAATTAGACTCGCAGATTTCTATTTGCTTGAGTAAGGATTGAATCGAGAAATTGAGATATAACTCTTTAATATACTTTTTATTAAAATTGAGTCTGACTGTCTAGTTGATTCTCTTAAAAGTATATTTGAGTTAGTCCATACAGATTGCTAAGTGAATTATTGGGTGAGGTTGTTGTACCCCCACTTTTTCACTTATGTATATACAGGCAAGATACTTTCAATATCCCAGTACATGGGGTCTGCAAACGCATGGGGGCCCTGGGATGTGTTGTGGGTGGTGGTGGGGTGGTGGTGGTGGTGGTGGTTGGAGGGGGCTATATTCATACATGTATTCAAGGGCTCGCTGATCCTATACAATTTGGGTATGTTCTTTGATTGTCATGCTCACGAGACACAAGCTCATTAGAGCGCTTTGGGACTCATATATGTGAGTATCAACTGTGTTTCAGCAGCTGTATTGCTCAAATTACTAGTAAGTTCTGATTTGATTTTTAATTCTTTTTTATGATCAGAAGATATATTTATAGATAGAAAGTAATAGATTATTTACATAGCTTGATCATCTACTAGCACATGATTGAGGATCATTAGAGACCTGGTTTAGCAACACCTAGACATTAACCTAGACTTAGCAAGCTTTGTTAAAACATCAATTGCATTATTACAAACACGTGATACAAACACACAATACAAGGAAGGAAACTGCTGGGATGAATGTGGAGAGGACGACCGCAACAACAGAAGATGGTGGTGCAATTGATACAACAACTCGTGGTGCAAACGCTATTTGTTAGAGCACTTCTCGGTCAAACTCGCAAGCGTTGCTATCTCAAACTTGTTTCTCAAGTTTAGGTGATCAAAACTATAAGTATTGATTTCTAGTCTACTTATAGCTATGTCTCGGAATTAGGATAGAATGTGTAGTTGAGCTTTATACTTCACGGCGTTCATCGATTGAAGACGAAGATCTACTGAGGAGAGCTTGGAGGAACTTCATCAACAAAAGGTATGTGGAGACTAAAACTTATCTATCACTAAGAAGTCTATTCTATTCTATCTCCTATTGAAACTAAGTCGTATATCTATATAGACTTTTACATTATACACATTAGATATTTCGAGCTGAGTTTAACTTGCTAATATCTTTCTCGAAATATGTGTTGGAAGATTTTTGCTTTAGCTACGTTCATCATTATTCTTGATGAGTTTAGTTGGAAACAATTTATTTATTGGAAACTAAATAATAAGTCAAAAGATGATCATGTGAAAATTTCCTTGAAACATCTTACATGATTTGTGTGAGACAGTCATTTGATGTCGACTCGAAATGTTTCGTATTGATCATTCGATCACTTGAAAATTACTTATAAGCTAACAGTTTGTGTGAGACAGCTATTGTCGTCTTCTAAGGATGTTTCAATGATTGAAATGAGAGTTTAGAGCAATTAATCATTGTCTGGATATAGCATAGTATGCATACCAGTATGCAAACTGTTGTAGTATGATTCAGGTCCGGAAACCAAGTTTGCATACCGGTATGCGAACAGTTCTACCTAAGTTAGGTCCGGAACGACAATATGCTGCGAACTGTTAGACAAGACCAAAGTCCGGAACTTAAGTTTGCGTACCTGTTTGCTGGTTTAAGTTCTAAAATATGTTTAGTATGATTTCATACTCATGAACAAATACATTAATAAATTAAGGAATGCAATCTTTGCAAACCGTGGCTTAATGTTCATGAATTGATTCTTGAATAAGTACTTTGTACAATCATGAATCATATCCGATTTTGTTTCAATTGTGTCTTCTATAATTCTATGAGAATATAAACAATTGAACAACTCTATGAGCAACACAATTAAATTCATTTGATTATCATTTGATCTAGAAGTGTTAGATGAATGTGGTTAATAACAAAAGTGTTCATATGGATAACTTCTGTTAACTGTTATTGAGCCAACTCAGTATACACATTTAGGTACGGTTACCCATATCTCAATGAAAGTATATTTCATTTGTGTGTAACAAGCTAAGACCATCTAACAATGGAGAGATATTGTTTTGGTTTTAAGCAAACTAAGCTTGAATCTTAAATCTGGATTTCATCTAATGGTGAATATTGATTGCTTTGTTTTAAAGCTATCAAACCCTAATTTGAAGACTATATAAGGGAAAACTCTAGCATCTGGAAAACCTAATCCCCACACCTTCTGTGTGATACTAGTTGCGTACTAGAGTCGATTCTCCTTTAACCTAGGTTTTTCCTAAAACCATTATAGGTTAACGGCTTAAAGACTTTATTGGGATTCTGAAGCCAGACCCAACTATTTTCTCTGTAGTTGCGTGTTCTGATCTTACATGTTTTATCGTATTGAGTATTATGTTCTCTAAGATTGGCTCGAGATTTATCTCCGATAGGTAAGATATAAAAAGTAATCACAAAGCTCTTCGTCTCATTTTTTGTGATTCCACAATAACTTATTCTACTACCATATAGTTAAGTTATTGTGTGGTGATTGATATTTCTAGGATGTTCTTCAGGAATATAAGACCGGATTATCAATTGGTTCCTGTTCACCTTGATTTATCAAAAGACGGAACAAAACTTCATAGGTATATCTGTGGAGACAGATTTATCTATCAGAATAGGCTTTTCTTTGGGAGTCATATTTGTTTATAAAGTCTTCGACTTTTGGTCATAGCAACTCTTAGTTGTGGGTGAGATCAGCTAATGGAATCAGGTGCGTAGAGTCCTGCTTGGATTCAGAGGTGTAAGTAACACGAATGTACCTTAATCGGTGTGAGACTTGGTTAGGGCTCAACTACATTCCAGTCCGAAGTTAAATTGTAGTAGGCTAGTGTCTGTAGCGGCTTAACAAAGTGTGGTGTTCAAATATGGACTAGGTCCCGGGGTTTTTATGTATTTGAGGTTTCCTTATTAACAAAATTTCTGGTATCCGTGTTATTTCTTTTCCGCATTATATTTGTTTATATAATTGAAATATCACAGGTTGTGCGTAGTTCAATCAATTGGTAAATCCAACCTTTTGTTGTTGATTGAAATTGATTGACACTTGAACATTGGTCTTTGGTACCGTTTAAGTTGTTTCTCATATTAATCAGGCTTACGGATTCCTATCTGTTTGATTTGCTGATTACATTGAGAAACAAAGATATAACTCTTGGATATATTTCCTTGATTGAGTCTGACTATCTAGTTGATTCTCTTGGAATTATATTTGGGTTAGTCCATACAGATTTCCGAACGAAATATTGGGTGTGGTTATTAAACCCCATCGTTTTTCAATTTGTATCAGAGCAGGAAAACACGCTTAAGACCTCATAAGTTTGTGTTTGTAGCAATCTTACTCTATGGACAGAAGTGCTATCTCTGACAAACGCATCACTAGAGATAAAAGTTCTGTTTCTATGGAATCTATTAAAGATAAACACTTTTCAATCTCGCATATAGATGAACTTTCTGTTTCCATAAAACAAACATGTATTGATAAGTGTTACCCTGATTATCTTACTGACGAGTCTAAATCTTAAGTAGAAAGGGAAGCATTCCAAGAAAGTGCAGCGATTTTAAAACTTGTTAGAATCCTGGTAATTGAAATCAATAGGCTGAAACACAAAGTCAATACGATTATTGGTATGGTAAAGGATCGTGATTCCCAACTAAGGGTTCTTCGTGAGGAGGCTAAACTCAAGGAAGATCCCTGTAAATAGACCATCTGTTGAGTAATCTCTCTATTCAATGTAAAGGATGTTCTATGGAGTCCACTATACCAATTTCTTCTGAATCAACTGAGATGTCAGAAAACGTGACTACATGTAATCATGTTTCTCTGATGAAACCAGTTTCAGAAGCCAAATTGCAAACCCTTCCTATTAAAGATGTGCTTGGAACTTCCACTAATCAAGGAATCACCACATCTCATGGAATGAAGAAATCTTCTAACGATGTTGTTAATCCTACTATTCCTAATCACTCCGGTGATAAAAGGTGTGTCTCTTTTGTGATTCAAAAGGAAAGGTTCAACGGAAGTGCAAACTGAGGTTGAATGACAATTATTTTGGTCGACTTCAACAAACCTTGGACTTAATACTCAAAGGTGTAACTGACATTCAGACATCTAAACCAATTGTTTTTAGTACTCACCCTGTGAATCCCTCCAGGAAAGTCAGTTCAATCTGCTCTTCTAACATTCGAACTTGTGATAATATCATTAATACAAACCTATCAAGGAGATTTCAGAAAGGTCCTCATCAATCTAAGGTGAAGAATGATGTTCAAGATGTGAGAATATTACTGGAAGGGTGAAAACAACAATGTAGATATGAAGGACAATCTAAATCTAATAATTGAAGGATACAAGGATCTTATCAACAGGCTGTCAAAATCCTCCAAACAGACTTTTTCTGGTAAGGGTTCAAACTTAACTTCATTTTTTGATGATAGTAAGTTCTATGATATATTTTCACATCAAAAAGGGTTTCCTCCAAAAATTAGAAGGAAAAAGAGGATTAACAATGAACAATATTCAATTGATGAGCTTAAAGCTCATACTTGTGTTAATTAATCAATAGGCTTGAAATCTTACTCATGAAAAATCCTGTTGAGTAAGATATGCTAATGATCAGGTATACTTATTGGCAAAGTGTTCTCTGTTTAGTTGAGTTATTTTCTTATCGTTCATAGCTAGACTATTGGATGCAAACAGCTTTGTATAAGTATTTGTTTTGTTTCAAGAATCACTTCAAGTGTCCTTTTCTTTAAGCCTTTGTTCAAATGATTAGTGAGCTACTCTTGTGCTCTAATTTTTTTTTCTCTTGGGAGAATAATTTTTTTATCGAGGCAAGATTTGTGAAAGAGATTAGTTTTCATAGAATTTTTTTTAACTGTGTCCTTTTTACCTTGTGAAAGGAACTTTACAGTTTTTGTTTTAAGTTTCCTCTTATGGGTTAAGTTTGTGTTTGTACGGGTACCCTTGTGATTTGTCACGAACCGACTCTAAAAACCCTAAAAATTACATTCCCTAATAAACCTTTTAAATACCAATCCTATTGAGTCACGTACGCATACTCTAGGTTATTTTATTTTTGTCAAGGATGTCTTCACCTTCTCGCACTTGTGATTTTGCAAGAGGTTTTCTTGATAAGGGTATTGGTTTTGGGTCCAAAGGGAAGAAGAAATGAACCCTAGTAGAAGTTGATGATATCAAATACCAAAATCCTGATGTCTCATGCTACTATGAATATACTCATCAAGATGTATAGAATGATGAGATGGTTTCGACCGAAGAGGTTCATGATTTTCTTAAATACTTTGAGGAAGCAAAACTACAGCTCGTTGATACTATGAAAGGTCTCGATGTATTACGAACTGAGTTGAAAATGGTTAACTCTGACCTTGTTCTCATGAAGACACATGTTAAAGATCTTCTCAATGAGGATATCTTCTCCGAAGATTCAGTGGATGCTGTCAATCACAAGCTCAAAGGTCTCAAGACCCGTGAGGGTTCTAAAAGAGTTCTTTAACTCCAGTTTGAGTTTTCTATTTGGATTTTAGGAGTTGTTTTATTTTATCAATGAAACTTCTTATGAGAATTTATTCTTGTGTTTTAATAAGGATAACTAGGATTTGGAATAACAAATATTGTGATTACACATAGCTATTGCCAACGATTTTCATCTTGCAATGTTTTATATTTATTTATTTAAATTCTAAGTTATTTGGAAGATGATTTTGCAGTATTAATCTTTATGGTTTTATATATTGCAAAAATATTATGGGATATGTGTGTTTACGTCTGTGAACTATGATTATCTCATATATGTCAAAAGTTAAGTCTATTATGTCATTATGCAAATATTGATCAAAGATAGAATGAACTTTTCAATATTCCACAGTATTGATCTTTCCCTGATCCACTTCTATGTGAAAGTACTAGATGTCTCCTTAAGTTTTCTTATGTTGAGCATTTCCGATTAAATTAATCATTAAGGTTCTCTTGTGGTTAATTTATTCTAGTTTTATGGATACAAATTCATGTTTCATGTGATTTGTTAATGTCCAAAGAAATCCTTGTTTTCTCGTAAAGTAAGGTCGCTCTTGTTGTTCTTTCGGGAATGACTTTTTACGGGGGAGGGTTCTTAATTGAACTTGTACTTAATTGCCAAATCATTTTGGGGAGTGCGGCTGTGGAATATTATGGGAGTTATCTTGTATCTTTATAAACTCCTTGATGAATACACTAAGTTTCGACTATGTGAAATCATCGAAACCAAGTTGATATGTTCTTTTTTAGTCATGAATAATCTCTTTGAGAATTTCATTATGATCCCGCTAGTTTTTGTACCTTTGCCAATTTATATTTACAAAAAGGGGGAGAATTTTTGTAGTTCTTACTACATACATATGGTTTACGGATCATTATGTAAGGGGGAGTGGTTTTCATTGTGAGATGAAGTATTGATTAAGGGGGAGTGATACATATCACCATAGTATAATTGTCAAAGTTGTGATACAATTGAACTTTGATGCCGTGTAATAATACTATGACACTGTATAACAATAATTGAGAACAACTGTTTTCTTATTGTTATGGCTACGGATCTTCAACAACAATGATTCTGAGTTGAACACGTTCAGAATCACTGAAGTACTTGGTGTGACGAAGAATTCAAGGAATGTGAAGAACCAAGGAAATCAAGCATGTTGGATGAGAAGCTACAAAGTTTATTTATTTTGTAATCCATATGTATTGATAGTTTTGTCACTAAAATTGACAAAAGGGGAGATTGTTAGAGCACTGCTCGGTCGAACTTGCAAGCGTTGCTATCTCAAGCTTGTTTGTAAAGTTTAGGTGATCAAAACTATGATCCTTGATTTTTAGTCTTCTTATAGCTATGTCTCGGATTAGGATAAAATGTGTAGTTGAGCTTTAGACTTAACGACGTTCATTGATTATAGACGAAGATCTACTGAGGAGAGCTTGGAGGAACTTCATCAACAAAAGGTATGTGGAGACTAAAACTTATCTATCACTTAGAAGTCTATTCTATTCTATCTCCTATTGAGACTAAGTCGTATAGCTATATAGACTTTTACATTATATACATTTGATATTTCAAGCTTAGTTTAACTTGCTTATATCTTTCTCGAAATATGTGTTGGAAGCTTTTTGCTTTAGCTACGTTCATTATTATTCTTGACGAGTTTAGTTGGAAACAATTTATTTGTTGGAAACTAAATAATAAGTTAAAAGATGATCATGTGAAAATTGCCTTGAAACATCTTACATGATTTGTGTGAGACAGTCATTTGATATCGACTCGGAATATTTCGTATTGATCATTCTATCACTTTAAAATTACTTATAAGCTAACAGTTTGTGTGAGACAGCTATTGTCGCCTTCTAAGGATGTTTTAATGATTGAAATTAGATTTTAGAACAATTAACCATTGTATGGATATAGCACAGAATGCATACCAGTATGCAAACTGTTGTAGTATGATTTAGGTCCGGAAACCAAATTTGCATAACAGTATGCAAACAGTTTTAACTGTTAAAGTCCGGGAACCAAGTATGCATACCAGTATGCGAACGGTTCTACCTGAGTTAGGTCCGGAATGACAGTATGCATACCGGTTTGCGAACTGTCGGACAAGACCAAATTCCGGAACTTAAGTTTGCGTACCCGTTTGCAAACTGAGTTGGTTTAAGTTCTATAATCGGTTTAGTATGATTTCATACTCATGAACAAATACATTAATAAATTAAGGAATGCAATCTTTGCAAACTGTGGCTTAATGTTCATGAATTGAGTCTTGAATGAGTACTTTGTACAATCATGAATCAAATCCGATTTTGTTTCAATTGTTTATTGTATACTTCTATGAGAATATAAACAATTGAACAACTCTATGAGTAACACAATTAGATTCATTTGATTATCATTTGATCTAGAAGTGTTAGATGATTGTGGTTAATAACAAAAGTGTTCATATGGCTAACTTCGGTTAACTGTTATTGAGCCAACTCAATATACACGTTTAGGTACAGTTACCCATATCTAAATGAAGGTATATTTCATTTGTGTATAACAAGCTAAGACTATCTAACGTTGGAGAGATATTTCTTTGGTTTAAAGCTATCAAGCCCTGATTTGAAGACTATATAAGGGAGAACTCTAGCAACTGGAAAACCTAATCCCCACACCTTCCGTGTGATACTAGGTGTGTATTAGAGTCGATTCTCCTTTAACCTAGGTTTTTCCTAAAACCATTATAGGTGAACGACTTAAAGACTTTATTGGGATTCTGAAGCCAGACCCAACTATTTTCTCTATAGTTGCGTGTTCAGATCTTACTTGTTCTATCATATTGAGTACTATCTTCTCTAAGATTGGCTCGAAATTTATATCCGATAGGTAAGATATAAAAAGTAATCACAAAGCTCTTCGTCTCATTCTTTGTGATTCCACAATAACTTCTTCTACTACCATATAGTTAAGTTATTGTGAGGTGGTTGATATTTCTAGGCTGTTCTTCGGGAATATAAGACCTGATTATCAATTGGTTCCTGTTCACCTTGATTATCAAAAAACGGAACAACAATTCATAGGTATATCCGTGGGAGACAGTTTTATCTATCAGAATAGACTAATTTTCTATAGGAGTCAGATTTGTTTATAAAGTTTTCGAATTTGTATCGTAGCAACTCTTAGTTGTTTCCAAGAATCAATCAAGTCGTTTCCAACAAACTAGGTCGGATGTATCTACTATGATTTATCGACGCACAACCTGTGATATTACAATTATAAAGATAAACAATATAATACGGAAAAAGAAATAACACAGACACCATAAGTTTTATTATCGAGGAAACCATAAATGCAGAAAAACCCTGGGAGTCCAGATTGAACACCAAACTATATTAAGCCGCTATAGACACTAGCATACTACAATTAACTTCGGACTGGAATGTAGTTGATCCCTAAAAGGTATCCCACCGATTAAGGTACAGTCGCACTCCTTATGCCTATTGAATCCCAATAGTACTCCGCGCAATTAATTTCCTTAGATGACTTCACACCAACTAAGAGTTGCTTCAACTCAATTGAAGACTTTAAACCAAATATGCCTCCCACAGATTAAGCCTATAAAATTGATTTCCTGATTACGATCGAAACGTATGATCAAAATCAAACATATGATCAAGGTGATGAAAATCGATTGCAATTTGACAGAAGTCTAGCTATCTTCAAAATCCGGACTTATGCAACCCGAAGTGCATCCTAGATTATTATTCACCTCACAAGTATAAAACTTGTGGAATCAACAAAATCTGAGACGAAAAGAACTTTGATGATCACTATCTATCTTGATCATTTAAGAAATCTTTACAAACAATCAAGATCAGGATACTCAAGTTATCAAGGAAAGATTACTGGACCTGGCTTCACGAATCCCAATGAAGTCTTTATAGTCGCAAAACCCTAAAAGGGTTTCTGGAGAGGACGACTCTAGATACAACTAGGACACACCAAAAAATAGTGTCAGGATTCAAAGATCCCAGTTGCTTAGAGTTCCGCTTTTATAGACATTCAAAGCATAGGTTGCTTTAGGTTTAAGCTAAGATAACTTTGGAACCAAGCAATCAATATTCACCATTAGATGAAACTTTGAATTTTATTTACATAAGAAAGATATACACTTTAATTATCTTGAAGAAATAATTTAAACACACTTGAAGTATAATCGACATGATTAGTAGATGTACGAATACAAATACATATATAGTAGTTCGTGAGTCGGATCAGTCACAGTTCGCAAACCGGTTTGGAAACTTTATACCAAAACCGAGTTCCGGAGTTCACAGAACTTCTTAGGTTTGCGTACCAGTTTGCAAACTTTCCACCAAACCTATGTTCCGGAGTTCACAGAACTTTTAAGGTTTGCGTACCGATTTGGAAACTTAAAGACTGTCACCGGTTCCGGATTTCACAGAACTGAATTGATTTGCGTACCGGTTTGGAAACGCTACCGAGTTCTAGAACACAAAAATGTTTAATGTTGTACACCAGTTTGGATACTCACCCCCGGTTTCGTAACCACAGTTCAAGAATGGTTTGCATACGAGCATGCTCACCTATCCGGTTCACGATTCACAAAGATTTTCAATATGATATACATAAGAATATGTCTACCACTATGATATGTATATAGCTACTCCGCTACTTGTACGAATACATGTAATATGGGTTCAGACTTATAATAATTTTCCTAGTAAAACTGATATCACTGTCTTGTATCCGAATCAATAGTAGTTCTATATTTTTCTAAATCAATTTGAAACATTCCTTAATAACATCAATGACACATATCACTGTTTTAGGTTATTTCCGAATGATAAACTTTAATCACGATTTTGATTCCGAACAATAAATTTTCCTAAACCGAAATTCATCAAGTACGAACAATTGTTCATTAAGCTTAGCCATTATATTTCGAGAAATCACCAAGATAAACTTGACTCGAAATTCTTGTCTATGCATACTAGTCTAATTAGTTATGCGACATCTTTTCAAATGATAGAAAGTGAATATAACTTGAGATATAGGTGGTTCAGTCTTCACTTTCCTTTGTTGATGAATTTCTCCAAAAGATTCGGTTGATCTTCGCCTTCAAACGGTAGAAAGCAATGACGACTGCTGTAATCCTTTGTTTCTGAACCACATTTCTATCCTAGTCTGAGACTTAACTAATTGTAGACTAGAAATCAAGATATAGTTTTGACAACTAAATTTGACAACAAGCTTGAGATAGCAACACTTGTGAGTTCGACCGAGCAATTCTCTAACACTAACTTATTCCATTTGTTAGAACATCTGGAGAGAAAGTAATCAAAAGATGTTTGCCACAGAGGAAAAAGAGAAAGACACTCAGAAGATCATATTAGATTGTAGGAAATGGAATTAGATTGATCAAGAGAGAAAGAAATTACAGACACAATATTTATAAAAGAAGATATAACTGACATTACCTGTAACTGTCAGTACCGCTAAGATAGGACAGCTAGGAAACAACTAAGCTGAATCTAGATGAAAAGATGAGGGTACCCAAATATACCACAATATTTTAAATATCAACCTATAAATCCTTACCGAATGTGATCGTCTATGGACAGAGTCAAGAAAATACAACAAATTTGGTTCACACTTCGTGTGATCGTCTATGGATACGAGACCGAGACAATACAACGAAAAGATCACTTGTGTGATTGAATATGGATACAAGACCGAGACGATACAACAACAAAGTGTGCACTTGATAATAGGTACGGTATTAAACCAAAACTCTATAGGATCAATATCAAGTGTTATGGAATTAACGTACAAGTGCAATTTACTTTAAATTATATAAACCAAATATAATTGCGGAATAGTAAAGTAAATGGCACAACAAAATTTTGTTAACGAGGAAACCGCAGATGCAGAAAACCCCGGTACCCTGTCCAGTTTTGAATACTCTCAAAATTAACCCGCAATACAAAATCTAATACCAACTTCGTATAGTTGTGTTGATGGTGGTTTTTATTATAGGGCGAAAACTGTAAAGTCTGCCTACCTGACCCAACATCAGAAGTAGTAGACCTTGATATGTCTATATTCTGCAAGGAATTTGAAGAATATATTATAATTTGATGAGTTCCTATGTCTCTCTTCATATTATATTGAAACTCAAGCTCCTATGATGAATTGTTCACTAGTATAGAGCCTAATGAGTATTTAAACTCCTAGTTGCATTACTCACTAATGTCGGAGCCAGCCGAGTAATCATTCTATGTTCCCAGCCGAACTCTTGATATTGGCATGACATGACGATTAATGTTCACTAGCAGCGGAGTAGCATGAATCTCCCGCAGTGTCAGTATTGTGATCTGTATGAAAACACTCACACAGGCTGCACCACTCTCTGATAAAGAGATTTTCGTGTCAACGCACTTTTAATTAAAAGTTAGCACGATCGACGCGCTTAAATTCCTTAAGGAAAATCTAGACTGTCAATGTCAGTCTTAAAAAACGATCACGGCCACACGATTTGGCCACGCAATTCAACAAGCCTAGCCTACTCCTAGCGGAGCTAGGCGATCATCATAATGACCACCGGCGGGCCCACTAACATCCCAGCCGGTCGGAATCCATTTAGTTCAACCGCAACACCCTCAAACGTTAGCCATAACAATGGTGATCGCGCTGTTGAAAAATGAGCTCAAACGAGATAAGACAGGCAAAAACGGTCTCAAAAAACATCAGGACCGCCCAACTTAGCTAGCCTAGTTGGACGTATTATATCTTCCTTCGAATAATTAAAGAAGTGCTAACATGTTCACCGGTGACCCAACTCTATCCATGGTCAATTGACCTACCCGCGGCGAGTCAAGAGGGCACCAAACCGTTTGCCCCAAAGTAGGGTGAACGCGCTGTTTTGGAAGCCCTAGTTTGTGCGGCGGCAACATACTGCTGTCGCAAATTGATCACGGTCATCCATCTTCGCCGGCCAAATTGAATGGCTTAGATTCAATTTCAGGCGGCCCAGAAGGCATCAACATGATCACCGGTAGCGTGCCTTTGCACCCAACCGATTTGCCTGTTCAAACTAATTTCTAGTGCCGTGAATCGAATCCCCAAAAGAGGGTTGGTCGTATGGCTTCTAAACCCTAATTTAAATCAACGGCAGTAGGAAACTGCCGCAAATCATCTCGTCCATCCAACTTCGCTAACCTAGTCAGATGGTTTAGATTTATTTTCAAGAGGCCAACAGGTAACGCTGTAACCATCGGACACCCCTCCTCCATAGGGAGCGATCGACCAAGTGGTAGCTCACCCATAAGGTTCTCAAACGATCGCCCAAAGGTGGTCGGTCATGCTACTTTTTTAAGACGTTCATTCGCCACTAATTTGAACGAGCTCTAAAACAACGATGTTTCCTGCACATCGATTATTTTCAGCTGCTTGTTTAAAAGAGATGCTTTATATGCATCGATTATAAGCAATGTTTTATAAATATAGATTTCACAAATAATTTTATTATTTGACCTAAAAGCACTATGTGCTTCTTTTAGCGGCGAGTCTCACGACTTGACCCATTTACTCGAGACATCTAACATGTCACAAACTGGGGGATGCTCACTGGGGTATTGGTCTGGCGGTTTACAGCGTGCGGCGTGCAACGCGCCCATTACGAGAAAGTGTCAGGAAGGGACGGACGGTTAACAACAATGAGAGTAGTGGTGAAAGTGTGACCAGTTTTCCCTCGTAATGGAAACGTGGTGATCACCATTTTTTACACAACCCCACTTCTCCACTGCTTAATCACCTCTACTTCATACGAGATCAGGGTGTGCTCGAACATGACTTGTATAAATAGGATTTTAACCTATTTCAAAAAACAACAGAAGTGATCAACCCAAGTATCCAGAAAACGCCAAGAACTGATAGCTTACACTCTGCAAGCCAGTTCCACATTCTGATACAAGTCATAAAACAGCCACACCTTCATAATTCAACATTCTGATCTCAAACACCTTCTTCGCTTCCCTCCCTAAGATCAACCTTTCTCCTTCACTTTGTGACCGAATTGAATATGGAACGGCCATTTCTTGGTTTAGGCCAGAGTCTTACAGATTGATCTCTCGAATCTAAAAGTACTCCTGTGCAGTACATTTGTTTAGGGTTTGAATTTCTTTCTCATCAACGCACCCAAATTTACCAAAAACAGCAGAATCAGTTTTTACCCAAAAACAACTTGAAACCAAGAAGACTAGCCCTAGCTACTTAGTTTCGTTAGTATCCCTGCGCCTTCGACTTCTAGAGTCACGCACGTGAA
The DNA here is from genome assembly GCA_023531105.1 of Papaver atlanticum. Lineage (NCBI taxonomy): Eukaryota > Viridiplantae > Streptophyta > Magnoliopsida > Ranunculales > Papaveraceae > Papaver > Papaver atlanticum. The sequence goes on along the minus strand of JAJJMB010001160.1, from coordinate 2,544,869 downwards.
TAGCAAGTCCTTTAGATCGTATTCCAAACAGCAAAGGAAGAATCTGTTTGGTAACCACTCTAATCAATCTTGCTAGAAGATATGCGAGTTGTTGACAAAGGCTCATATGTTTAATCTAATAAACTCCTTTGTCTGGTTAGATCAATCTAAATGTTGATTACCGAAATAATCAAATTCTAGATTCGCAATCAATCAATATAGATCTCAAATAGAAACTATAAAGCGATGATGATCTCACGCAACTAATCAATCAAGTCTATCAAAGATAAACCGATTCTAGTTGGATCCCAGCTGATCAAGGTTTGTGCACTAAATCCACAAGATACGAAAACTAATAAGAATTCTTCTTCATATTCAAATCTTCTATTGCCTTCAATAACCTGCACAACAACACTTGAATCCTCTTGTGATCAATCATGCACAGAACGAAATCTTTTAACAATGGATTATCACAAGATGTCTTTAGATCCGAAGATGGTTCTAAAGATCCCGTTAATACTTTGATCTAGTTTGAGTGAGCCGTATATCAGAAGAAAAGGTTCTCAAGAATAAACAAACTAGGTGCAATCAAAGTTTTAGTCAATTAAATCAATAATCGAAAACTAATAACACTGCAATTGTCTAGTTTCCCACCAACGGTACTCGTAGAGCTTCTTTATCCCACAGAAGTCTTTAAACGAGGGGTCGTAAGAGATTTCGCCTAATTAGGGTACTTTCCTCTCCGGATACACGGCTCCACCATAAATAATAAGAATGAAGTTTGTCTAGCTTTTAGGATAGTTTGCAAGAAATGCAAACTCAAGTATTTATAGACCAAGTTTGTTTGGACAACAAGGAAATTCCAAAATCGAAAATATTCTCAAGATATGCATTAAAGTACCTAAATTCGTTTTTTCTATTTCCAATTAATGTTAACCAATATTTCCGAAAACTCTCATGGAAAAACTTCTATTATTAGTTTAGCACATTAACTAATAATATATTCCAGAGGATATGTTTTAATTGATGGTAATTAAAACATATACAATGAAAATCATAATTAAATGATTTTCACTTTTATCGGACCAGGGATCACCTTGAGCATCAAGGAATATCTTTGAACAATTAATGATAATAGTTATGTACATGTTCAAATATGTCGACATCTGGAAGCTTCTCATCTTGACAAACCCAAAACCCTAATTCACACACACCATGAAGAAATATGTGAACCATTGATATTGGTTTTATACATGGAACCGATTAAACTATCACTCCAAAATATGTTGTGACCGGTTATAGCACGATTCCCAATATAGGTTGTAATCGGTTACACCTTGCTCCACAAAGTATCTTGTGATTGGTTACACCTTGCTTCTCGAAGTATCTTGTGACCGATAACACCTTGCTTCAACTTCTTCAAGAATAACATAATCATTTGTCATATGTCCAGTTGCTCCAGAATCTAGTATCCAAATAGGACCAATAGGACTAACACTCCATTGACCACCGGTAGTAGAAAAAGCATTTTGAGTTTCCATATTGTTTTGCTCAGTACGATGCTAGGGATTATAAAAAGTAGAAGCAGAAGACATCTCAACACCTGCAAATATTTCGAATCTTAGAAACATTTAGAAAGATTTTCCACTGCAACATATCTATATCTACATCTGTCTGCAAAATGTCCTAGTAGACTACAAATCTGACAAGAAATATAGTTATAATCCAATTTCTGCTTAATAACATGATTAAATTCATATTTCTTGAAAGTAGAGCCAGATCCATAATTTGCTTGACTAAATCTTGGAGGATAAAATGATTTCTTGGATGTAGAATCATTAGATTTATATTTCTTGACAAAAATGCAGAATTAGTTGGATCTTTGGCCAAAAAATGAAGATGATTCATCCTCTTGATCTTTCATCCACTGCTCATGAGTAACCAATCTGGATCGTAACTTAGAGAAAGAAAGAGGTGTTTCTCTATTTTGCATAGTAACAACAAAATAAGAATACTCACGGCCTAAACTTGATAAAGAATACATGACAAGATCGGAATCCAGTACCGGTTCACCAATTTCTACTAGAGAATCAGAGATTGACTTAATTTGATGTAGAAAATCAAATATCATAGAATTACCTCGACGAATTGAGTGGAGTTGTGATCTCAACATGTTCTTCCTGGAAAAGAACTGTTCAATGAATATCTTAGCAAGATGATTCCATTTATCTCTAGCAGAAGCTTTTCCCAGTAATTCAGTATCCAGTGAAGGAATAACCGTTGCACTGATACAAGAACCAACAAAATGATCTAAGGATCTCCAATCTGCATATATTGGATTTGCAACTGGAACATTATTTTGAATCAGAAATGGAGACTCAGAAGGTATAGATCCATCAACAAAACCAAACAAGTTTGTACTAATTAAGATCGAGGAGAGTTGATCTTTCCAAACCAGAATATTTGATTCGTCTAACTTTATGGAGACAAAATTATTGATATTAGGAAAAGGTAAAGGATTAACATGGAAATTTGATTGAAGAATATAATAAAAAGAAGGATGTTGATACTGTGGTGGTGGTGGAGGATGTAGTGGTTGCGATTGCGGAAGAACGGGTGGTATTTATTGTTGTAATGGCAGAAAACCTGATTGATTATTCATCGAAGATGAGGCTTGATTTGGATTGGGTGTGTTGTTGGTTGTGTTGGTGTTGATTGGATTGTTGTTGTTAGAATTCATTGAATTCAAGGTTTTTCTCACCATTAATAGCGGATTTGAGTTTGTTTGTTGGTATTAGGGTTTTCAGGCTATTAGGATCGATTGGTATCTGATACCATGTAGGAAATGGAATTAGATTGATCAAGATAGAAAGAAGTTACAGACACAAGATTTATAGAAGAGGATATAACTTTCAGTACCTGTAACTGTCAGTATAGCTATGATATAGCTAAGCTGAATCTAGACCACACAAGATATGACACATGTCATATTATTACAGGACACAATAAACTGTCTCTAACATAGACATTATGGAAAATATTTTGTACTGGTCTCATCCCTCCAAGGATCTCAACAACACTAGATTTGAAATGTTAGTTTTCAAATGAGAAGAATTAGTCCGGAGATAACTTTTTTGCTGTCTTTTTGTACTTTATCTTACACCTCGGTTCATCATATATGGGCTAAGGTATTGTAACTATGTGATTCTTTATTCTTTTGCATAAATCTATATCGTTTCATTGATCGGAAAAAAAGAAGATCTTACTCGTTGCCTACAGTCAAATTCCTAGTTTCAAAACTTTCAGAAGGATAAGTAATCATAATCACTTCTCTTTCGCGTTAGCTGTATTACCAAAAAATTAAGAGATTACAAATACTTATACTCCAATAATTTATGGTTGTTAACTACGAAATCTCCTAAACGATTCATTAATTAGTCACCTCTTTTCCTCTAGAACTTATTTAATTTTGCTTGGTGCATCCCAAGTACTCTGGTTTCTTGGTTTATACTGTGTTACTATGTATCCACTTTTGATTAATTAAGTGGATTCTAGCGATGTGGGACTATTGTCCTTTCACAAATTGAGATGAATTGATGAAGTGCACCTGAATCGCTCAAACTTTTGTAGAGAATTGAGATCAATAACTTAGATGTTTCTTCGACGTTCGAATTTTTCAAACCTTTTTGTACAGAATTTTTTTGGGTAGAGAATTAAAATGAATAATTCAGATGTTTCTGTCACGTTTGAATTCATCAAATCTCTCTTGTACAGATAGCCTTCTGGGTACCTATTGTTATGGCTTTAGAATTTTAAAGCTTCATATGTGTGATGTACTGAAACATTTTTTTTACGGAAAGTGATTTTTTGAAGAAAACTAGTTTTCCTACTACTCCAAGGCTCTCGAACACCATTTTCCGAATAATGTACTCCACCTCTATCATCGTTTTACTCATACAAGTAAGAGTTTGGTAAAACAAAAACAGCAAACAAACTAAATATATAAATGAAAACCGAAACTTGCAACATGCTCATTCAAATGCACGAACAACAGAACTAGCTAGCTAAAGCTAAACAAGTGAAAAATGTGACCTGTTACCAAAAATTAGAATTCCCGTTCGGCCACATCAGGTCAGCGAAGGCTTGAGCTGCATTTGGTGCAGATACTTTGTGGGATGGCAAAGGTCTCGTACAAAGGTAGGGCTTCATATTTTCGTCGGTAACCATAAAAAAGATCAACATATCATCACATAGCTACCTAGGAAGTTTTATCGTCTGCCATGATCACATGAAAACATCCATACTTTTCACAAGCCACTCTCACCTTTGCGCATAAATTCACCCATCCTTCTTCCAAATTTTTTTTAGATAAAAAGGAAAGTTAATGACAAATAGCAAAAATGGGAGGTGCCTCCCACATCTGAGGACTTTGAGATCTTCCTCCGGCTCTAGCTAGCCTTTGGAGATCAGGGAATTCGCCATATTTAATGGTCTTACAAAGTAATTTTTCAAGAGATTTTAAACATAAAATTAAATTGCCTATTCTAGAATTTGTTTTCCAGCTAGTTCTTCTTGTCCCTCCTTGAAGAGCTTTCATTATGTTCTGGTTGCACCCCAAAAGATTTAGCTTTTTGCATTGGATATTAACAGCCCAGTCTAGAGCATCCTTGGCTGCGATGCATTCACCTTCTTCTCTTCCATTTGCTCTGATACTTCTAGTGCTTCTGCCAATGGTCTCTCCAGAGGGACCTAGAATGCAAACATCAATGCCTGTTAGACCTGTTATATTAACATAAGCTGAATGAAAAACAAATGAAACATTCATAGGCAGAAAATTTTCAGGAACTTCTATCCTTCTACCAGAGATTCTAGGTCTATCATTATGATTGAGTCTCATAGTTGTAGTCAGATGCTCAATTATTTGATTACTAGTGTATCTAGGACAAGGTTTAACATTTCTAAACACCGTATCACATCTGGTTTTCCAAATAAACCAGCATATGGTGCGACAGAGGCTAGCCCAAGATCCCCAGGGAGTATGAGGATTTCCCCTAGAGAACCAACTTTTACACCAATCAGCTAGATTGGTAAACCCATTGCAGGAGTTATCCAGATTTAACGAGCAGTGAGACCAAAATGCTCTAGTAAAGTTACAGTTCATGAGAGAGTGTTCTCCTGTTTCTGGAGACCTATTACACAAAGTACAAACATCGTCAATGTAACTAATATATATAGCAAGATAACCACTAAAAGGAAGGATGTTATTTTTCATTTTCCAAATAAAGAATAAGATTCTAGGGAGAACATTTAAATTCCAGATCTTGCAAGCTAGACTATCTTTAGGTTGCAAATTTTTTCTATCAAGAAGATCATACAAAGATTTACTTGTAAAATTCCCCTGAGGGTTATCAATCCATATAAGAGTGTCTTCATTCTCAGAGTTAGGAGAGATATTGAGAATTTTCGTAATTGTTTCCCAATCAAAAAGCAAGTTCAACACATCCAGATTCCATCCAGAATCATTCATCAACTCACTCACCATACTGTAATTAGAAACATCCCCTAAATCATCAAGGCATATAGGGTTTCCATTCTCATCTGGGATCCACTTGTCTTTCCAAATGTGGACAGTTCTACCATTTCCAATTTGCCAAATACTAATTTTTTTTGATAATCATAATGCCCTTATAAACACCCTTCCAAGCCCAAGAAGATCCCTCATTACAAGTATCATGAAAGGGATTAGTGTCAGGGAAGTATCTCCCTTTCATGGTTTTAGAGAAGATAGAATCAAGTTGATGGAAAAGCCTCCATCCATTCTTAGCTATTAGAGAGAGATTCATTAAATCAAGTTTTTTAGGCTATTACCTCATTTTTCTTTACTCTTGCAAAGACCACCCCAATCTTTCATATAAAACCCTTTCCTAGGACCTATCTTACCCCACCAGAAGTCTCTAATGGTATTAGTGACTCTTCTAATGATAGCTTTAGGCAAAATAAAAGTAGACATAGTGTAGACAAGTAAAGACTCTAGGAAAGTCTTAGCCGTAATGCCTCGCCCCGGAAGAGACGTAGACTCACTTTTCCAGCCCTTTAGCCTACCCATTTTGTCATATAGATTATCAAAACACTTTATTTTAGACTTATGAGTAACCAAAGGACCCCCTAAATATTTATTGTCTAGCCTAATTTTTTTGACTTGAAGAATATTAATTATATCTCTTCCAAGACTGTTAGGTATACGAGGGGTAAAGAAAATACCAGACTTAAAAATCAAGACATGGAATTTCACTCAATCAAGATAATTAAGTGTTGACTTTTTTCTTCTTCCATGTCTTAGATCGAGTAAAGAGTGTTGCCGTGTTGGCAGTCCTACATAAAATACTAGAAAATCTATTTGATTAATTGTGTCTCTTCTTTCCACTGACTAATGGAATCAATCAAGGTATTGAAAGCGTGAAGCGTTTTTCATTTTTAAGAAACGGTATGTATGTCGAAGCGTGAAGCGTCGGTTTATGGTTAATGTCTGAAGTGGATGTTTTCTTATACATAAATTAGTCATAACTAGTAATTATAAATTTAGGAAGATAATATCTATAAAAAGTTTATATAGTCTAAAGATAATAGAAAAACAAAGCATGTGGCATTCAAGCAAAAACATTCATATTTTTATTTTAAAAGCTTTAAAAATTACGCGGGAAAGGAGCTGACCAAGTCAAGAAGTGCATCAAATTAGGGAATCTAACGCTTCATGATAGATTCGCTTCACATTTGCCCTTCGGAGCGAAATGTTGAAATTTGAAGCGAAGCGTACGCTTTAAAAACCATGAATCAATGTTGGTTGAACTACTACATGCTTTTATGTTGTTTTTTTTAATTCTAAGGTGCGTCAGAAACAGCCAATCACAACCAAATGGCAACTGAGAGCCAATCATGCAGCACATAACTGGTTGTCTTATCTAACATATGTTAGCTCTTTCAACCGATTCATATTCGACCAATTTGCAGCAGCAGTAGCCTTGCTCTCTTCATCAAGCTCTTGGTAAAGTAGGTAAGTTTGAGAATGGCGTCTCCCAACAATAAGCTTCCAGTTATAGATTTCACTAAAGATGATGTATTGAAAACCGAATACTGGTTAGGTATTCGAACCCAAGTTTGTAAAGCATTGGAAGAATACGGTTGTTTTGAAGCCATGTATGATAATAGGGTTTCATTGAAGCTTCATAATGAGATGAGATTTTTTCCGCAGCTGAGGAAGTGTTGGATCTACCGTTAGAGACCAAGATGTTAAATACTTCTCATAAGTCTTACTATGGTTATTTTAATCGAGAAGCCTCGGTTAGACCACTTTTTGAAAAGATAGGTATCGATGATGCACACGGTCTTTAACAAGTTTCTAACTTCACTAATCTCATGTGGCCGGAGGGGAATCATAACTTCTGGTAGTACGTTTATTTCCGATTCATTTCTTTTTATTAGTTTCTCCTCTGTTAATTATTTATGAAAATGGCATATTATAAATTGCTTCATTTTCATGGTGTAGTGAAACTGTGAAAGAAAGTGACGGAGTTATACCAAATTGTTACAAGAATGGTTTTTGAGAACTATATATGGAAAATATCGATCTAGTGGTGTAAACGAGTTCTTCTGCTCTACCTACCTGAGCTGCAAAAGTCATTGACTTGTATTCTTTCCATGTGAGTTTGGAATCCCCATTTTGTCTACTACGGATAATCGCCTCGTGCTCTTCCTGATAATTGATAATGTACCGTGTTAGCATCATGCAAATTTTGAATTTTTAATGTAATTGCAGGATTGTCTGTACTCTGTAAGTAACTTAAGTAATGGTGAAAGTTGTTGATAAGGATGTCGTCTCAAAGCTGGCGAAGACAAGCACAAACATCATGTCCAGCGCAAATGCTTCGGTTAACGGTGTTCCTTGTTTCTTTAATATCTTCAAGGACATAATCAAAGAAATCACCATCCCCTCTAACACTTTCTGGTTTTCAGGACATAAGCGACTCAACATCATGTTGTGTACTTATGGACGAACCAACGCAAGGATAAAACTCGAAGGAATTTCCTTCTTGTTGGGATATGATTAAGTGGTTGATTTCTGGATCAGTCGACACGATGAAGGAATGCCCAACCAAACTAGTTTTAAAAAACTGGACCGTATCTGATGAAACCAAGATAATTAAACAAGAACAAACAATCCTCACCACTGCCAATAACTAATGGGCCTGGTGATCCCTCGCCACTAACTCTGCCTTTGGAAACCTTCCTACCTCTTTTGCTTTCTATAAATATACACTCTTCCCGCACAACTGTCATTCAAGTATTTTAGCTATGGTTACCGGAAACGTCGGAGATCTATCTGTGCTGATGAAGAAGATAACATAATTAGGAAAATCTTCAAAGTAACCCTAGAAAAGGAGGATTCAAATTTGGAAAACGAGGAGTCTGATGGAAACCTAGACAAAGCGAAACAACTTAAAGATTTAATGGTGGAGGTTCTCAGAGATGGTTTATCAGAACAATGCGACGGTAATTCTGAAGCTGAACACCCTTTACCTTATTTAACCGGATGCTATCGTCGTGCTAACGATGAAGAAGACGAAAATCAAATTAAGTTTGCCATGGGAGACGCTACGTATACTCAGTGTTGTGCCACGAACAGCATTACTAGACAAGCAAAAGAACTACTTGTTTCTCATAGCCTGATGCATCTTGTAGATTCTGTTCGCGTAACAAACAGAGACAATGATTATGATTACTAGGTGGTTTCTTTAATGTCAGTCTTATACCAGACGATGGTAGTAACATTGTATCAATAATCAAATTCATTTTCATTAAGTTTCAGAGAAGAGAAGCTTAGCTTTATTAACCACAACCACTAGTTTTCTTACAGATATTTGATAGACTGATTGGCTCATATAACACACTCTCTCAATGGTCACACGTGTACAGAAGCGTGTGAAAATACAACGGTTAAAACACATGAAAAGAGTGTGACCATCTGTTATCCTTCACTGCATTTTATCTTATCCTGCACCACTTCATAACCTGTGCTAATATCCCCCCTCAAGCGCATGGGTGAAGGAATCACACTGAGCTTGACACGAAGCATTTTGAATCTTGGTCCATGTAGACTCTTGGTGAAGATGTCTGCCAGTTGATCAAGAGTGTGAACATAAAAGACATCCAAGGACTTGGATTGGACAAGTTCTCGGACAAAGTGAAAGTCTAGCTGAACATGTTTCATTCTTGAATGCATTATTGGGTTAGAAGCAAGACTAATAGAGCTGATGTTGTCACAACCCAATTTTGGAATTCCAAATATGGGAAACTTTAAGTCTTGTAACAGATAACAAATCTAGACCACCTCAGCTGCACTATTGGCTAGGGACTTGTATTCAGCCTCAGTGCTAGATCTAGCCACAGTAGACTGCTTTTTAGATGACCAGGAAATGAAATTAGAGCCCAAAAAGATGCAATATCCACCAATAGAGCGTCTATCATCAGTACAGCCAACCCAATCTGCATCAGAGAAGCCTAACAAGAAAGAATCTCCTTTGGTAAAGTGAAGTCCATAGATGAGAGTACCTTTTATATAGTGGATAATCCTTTTTGCAGCTACAAGATGTGGTGTTCTTGGATGTTGAATATGCTGGCAGACCACATTGACTGCATAGGAGATTTCAGGTCTTGTCCAGGTTAGATAGTGGAGAGCACCAACCAAGGATCTGTACTCTGTGGGATTTTCCAGAAAGTCACCATCAGTCTTGTTAAGTTTTTCTGAAGTTGCCATTGGAGTTTGACATGGTTTAGCACCTTCCATGTGATGCTTGGTGAGAAGGTGTACTGCATACTTAGTTTGGGAAAGAAAAAGAGATGCATCAGTTCTTTGAATCTCAAAACCCAAGAAATAATGAATGTAAACTAAGTCCTTGATTGGAAATTGCTGTTGAAGGTGAGCAATAACTGTTGTTAAGAATGCAGGAGAACTTCCAGTAAGGAGAATATCATCAACATACACCAGAGCTACTGAGATTTGAGAGCCATCTTGATGAACAATAGACTTGGATCAGAGATAGAGTTCACAAAGTTGAGTGACAGAAGTGCAGCACTTAATTTGTCATACCAAGCCCTGGGTGCCTGTTTGAGGCCATAAATAGCTTTGTGCAAAATAAAAACATGATTAGGATTTGACTCATCAACAAACCCTGTAGGTTGAGTCATGTAAACTCTTTCCTTCAAATCACCATGCAAGAATGCATTGCTGACATCCAACTGATGTATTTTCCAGCTGAACTGTACTGCCATGGATAGAATGACCCTGATAGTAGTTGGCTTAGCCACAGGATTGAATGTCTCTTCAAAGTCAAGATCTGGTTGTTGATGGTACCCTTTAACAACAAGTCTGGATTTGTGTTTGTCATTGGTGCCATCTACTTTGTATTTGATCCTAAAAACCTATTTGCATCCAACTATGTTGTCTATACCAGTAGGATCTACAAGTGACCAAGTACCTGCATCATTCAGTGTTTTGTATTCTTCAGCTGAAGAAACTCTCCAAACCTCCTCTTTGTTAGCATCAGTAATACAAGTGGGAACAACAGAGGCTTTGCTAAGAAGAGCAACATCCATGGGGTGATAAGTTGCAAAGTAAGATTTTGGAACTCTAATGCCATTCTTACCTCTAGTAGTCATTGAATGATCATTCATAGTAGGAGTAGCAGTAGTAAATGGAATAACAAGAGTGGAAGGTGGAGAAGACAAGGTGGACTGAGGTACAGGAGAAGAGGATAACACCTTGAATGGAAATGAGTCTTCATTGAAGGAGACATGTCTAGAGATGTAGACAGTTCCAGTGGTAGGATCTAGACATCTATAGCCTTTGTGCTGAAGGCTGTAACCAAGAAAAATACATTGTTTGCTTTTAGGTTCAAGTTTATTAGTGGTGTAGGGCTTGAGCCAAGGATAGCAAGCACAGCCAAATACCTTTAAGAAATTGTAATCAGGCTGCTTTTGAAAAATTTGTTGAAAAGGAGTAGAGAAATTGAGTGATCTAGTTGGTAATCTATGTATTAAATAGTTGGCAGTTTGAAGAGCATCAACCCAATACTCATGAGGAAGGCCAGACTGAGATAAATGAGTTCTGGTTATACCCAACAAATATTTGTGTTTAGCCTCAACTACACCATTCTGTTCTGGTGTATGGGGCAAGTGAGTTCATGGGTAATACCCTTTTGGTCATAGAATAGGGACAAGAATTTATTTAAGAATTCCCCACCATTGTCAGTTCTAATGATCTTTATTGAGTGAGATAAAAGATTTTCAATTCTATGTACAAAAGCAATAAAAGAACTTTTGAAATCAGACGTAGATTGCAGAGGGATAATCCAACAATATTTTGTAAATTCATCAATAACATTAGCATAGTAAAGATTTCCAGAAACTGAAGCAGTTTGACATGGACCCCAAAGATCCATGTGCAACAGTTCTAAAGGTTGATGAGCAACAATATTAGATAACTGAAAAGGAAGTTTTTGACTTCTACACAGTTTGCAATCTAAGCAAGAAAAAGATTTATTGGAAACATTTGATAACTGCAGCAAAGTACAAAGCTTCTGAAGTGTTTGAAAAGAGGGATGGCCAAATCTTCTATGAAGGAGAATAGTGTCACTGGTGGTGGTGGTGAGAGCAAGATGAGCTTTGTTGAAAGAGATTGGATAGAGTCCATTTCTATGAGGCCCTTGGAAAAGAGTCTTCCCAGAGTTCAGATCCTTCACAGAGAAGCCATGAGAATCAAGTATTAAGGAGAAATTATTGTCAGAGGTAAATCTATGAGTGGATAGTAAGTTGTAAGAGGCAGCAGTGACTACAAGGATATCATTGAAATGAAAGGAATGCTCATTAATGAATCTACTAGAGTGCCCTTTATGAGTAATAGACATACCTGCACCATTTGTAGTGTGAATGATCATCTAAGAGCCATCATAAGGAGAAGCTTCATGTAGAGTGTTGACATTTTTTTTGATGTGATTATTTGCTCCACTGTCTGCAACCCATTCTTCATCATCAAATATATCAGCAGCAGCAAGCATGGCACTTATGTTTGCAGGAGGAGCTCTGCCTTTGTAGGATAAATTTAACCTTTGAGTACAATTGGGAGCCGTATGACCATCATCAAGATATATTTGACAAGGTTGTTTGTCAGATGAAGGAGAACCCCTGCCATAATTGTATCTGTGAAATATTACAGGATTGGGAAAGCGACTACCACCTCCAAAGCCTCTGCATCTATAGGAACCTCTAGAATGAGAATAAGACCCTCTGCCATAATTGTATGAACCTCTACCAGAATGTGCCATAAAAGCTTTTGCATCATTGTCACTCTTAAGAATAGCATCTCTTTCACTAACAACAGCCTCCTCACTTAGCAGATTATTATGCAGTTCAATACAAGATATAGGTGGATTGCGATGCCTCATGGATGTAGCAAAAGGTATATAATCAGAATTAAGAGCTTTAAGAGTGATGACAACTAATTCCTTATCAAAAATTACCTCACCGGCAGCAGCTAACTGATCAGATAAATACTTGATTTCATTGATCAAAGTTGGAATTGACTTAGTACCTTGAGTGATTGAAAGAAGTTTGGTTATCAACTGGATAGAGTGAGTTGAAGAAGCTCTAGCAAACAGTTCTTCAATGCTCTTCCACAGTTCATAAGAGGTAGTTGCTCTTAAGAAGTATGAGATAACTGAGTCCGAAATCGTCGAGTGAATCCACATGATGATAGAGGCATCTTCATCCATCCAATCAGTGTACAATGAATTTTCAATTCCATTTTCCTGATTCCTGGGATTGGTGAATTGAGGAGGACAAGGATAGGAGCCATCAAGGAACTTCTTGAGCTTGTATTTATGAATTACTGGATTCATTAGATGATGCCATGTAATGAAGTTGTTCTCCTTGAGTTTGAGGTGAACGAAATTCGCCTATTGATTGAGAGGAATTGAAGAAAAGGAGTTGGAAGTAGGGTTTTCCATAGTTGAAAAAGAGAAAAAATATGAAATCAACACAGATCTGAAGGTGTTGTGTGAAGGAAAATACATATTTAAGCAAAAATTAATAGTTGCAGACAAAGGTAAGAAAAAAATCGAAGATAGAAAGACAAAGGTAAACAAATCTGAAAAATAGAAGAAGCTTCTCTAAAGAATTGAATTCTCAGATAGAGAATGAAGAAAGAAAACGAATCTGTAAAAAGAATGGATTGATTTAGGATTGAAACTAACCCTAACCTATATGATACCATAGTAACATTGTATCAATAATCAAATTCATTTTCATTAAGTTTCAGAGAAGAGAAGCTTAGCTTTATTAACCACAACCACTAGTTTTCTTACAGATATTTGATAGACTGATTGGCTCATATAACACACTCTCTCAATGGTCACACGTGTACAGAAGCGTGTGAAAATACAACGGTTAAAACACATGAAAAGAGTGTGACCATTTGTTATCATTCACTGCATTTTATCTTATCCTGCACCACTTCATAACCTGTGCTAATAGATAGATTCTATAAGAAGAAAAAGTGATGTTCAGGACTGGAGAAGGACTCTCGTAGATCACTGACTCGACGAACAAATGCCAAATCGTCGTTTGTGAAAGAGGTTAGAACACGAACGAAAAGTCTGCATGATGGGCTTGAAGAAGTGCTTCTGTCTCTCCTGAGAAACTGTGAAACGCAAGAGAGTGTTTTCGAGTATATAGCGGAGATAATTAGGCGAAACTCTTCAATGGCTAAATTGCAGGTTGATCCGAATTGTGGGAGTTTAGGCATGTTTGTGAATCTCAGTGCTGTCATGCTTCGGCTCTGCAAGAACTTCATAAATAAAGATTTAACCAACACAAGTGAAATTGATGGAACGTATTTATTATGCAGTCCCCGTCATTTGGACATGAGTGATTTGACTACACTATGCGCATCGTCCAAACAAGTTGCAGCATGCATTTCTACATTCCAAACCACCAGTTCTTGCAGCTCGACTGACAATTCAACAGCTTCTTGTGGTATTAGATATACATTTGGTTGTGAGTTCTTTTTTATGACGGCAAGGGTGCTCCATCTGGGTCTAATCAAATCACTTTCTGAGTTATGGCGTTTGTATCATAAAATGGAATTAAATACAAATCTTCAGCCCACTATGAATGCGTTGCTAGGATATTCTCCCTTCCCACAACCAGAGCAGGATATGAAGACGCTTCTTCCTAAAGAAGCGAAAAAGGATTGGCGAAATTATTGTTGTTATATATCTCAGATACTGCATGATAAAGCATTACTTAGGGACGCACTATCCTTCTATTACTTGATGGTTGTTTGGTTGGTAGGTCTTGTTGGCGGGTTTAAAATGCCGTTGCCATCAAGCTGCCCAATTGAATTTGCTTGCATGCCTGAACATTTGGTCGGAGATGCAATAGAATTGCTTATTTTTGTATTTGTGTGCAGCGGATTATTGGGTGATGTCATTCCTGAAATGGATGAATTTATAAAGTTCATTATAATGTTCATGAAAAGTCCAAACTATATTCGAAACCCTTGTATAAGAGAAAGGATGGTGGAACTCTTGAGTCTGTGTATCCGCAACCGAAGATGCTCATCTTCAGTGATTACCGTATTTAAAGGCAGTCAATTAAACTTGGAGTTTCTTGTTGGTGATCTTCTAAAACTCTACGCCATGGAGGAGTTCACAGGTTGTTGCAGCACCAGCACCACATTCACTATTTTCCTTATTTAGTATTGCCTAGTTAGTTATTTAATTTCCTTAGTTAGCTAGTTACTTTAAATTCATCTGGTTTGTTTAAGAAGTCAGGCAGTTGCCTTTATTACAGAGGTCTTGAACAAGAAGTTAACTCAGCTATAAATACTTAGCTCAGTTCATCCTGTCGAGTACAATCAATCACAAACAACTTTATAATTATTTTATTTGTTTTCTTCTTTATGTTTATAATCTGGTGGCTGATCTCCAATTCAACGGATCAAGGTTTGGCGTTCTTACGTGATTCTTGTGCTTATTTGGTTTAGAACCCTAATACAGGTTCTCCAAACAAGCTTCAATTCCGCAATAGCATTTTGGAAATTCTTGCTTGTTTGTGGGAGATTCCTTCCCACCGCGATGCGTGGAAACAGATTGCTGAAGAAGATACTGAATTTTACTTGGCATTTTTGAACGTAGTGATCAATGAGAATATCAATCTTCTTGACAGTGAATCATTTCTGTGGATGCATGAAAGAGACCGTATGTTTCAGTATGATAAGGATATGATTGGACGTCGTATTCCGTACAGAATTGCAAGTCTAGAAATGCTAGCATTTACATCAAAGCAGATTATTGTTCCTTTCCTCCTTCCACATATGGTAGATACAGTGGTTAGAATGCTCAATCGCTTTTTGGTACATCTTTTGATCCTTCACACGAAATCTTCTTTTGGGACAAGGCGCCTTATGAAGTGTGGTTGTTGTCTGGAGATACTGCTTAGGCAGATTGTCAGTATTTATGTACATCTTGCAAGGGGTGACAGCAAAAATATTTTTGTAGCTGCTATTTCTAGGGATAGTCAATCATACAGCGAGCACTTGTTCATAGACGTCGCAAGAGTTTTGGATGAAGACAGCTTGGTACCAGAGTTTATAGAGCTTGGTACCAGGGTTAATGATGCAGCTCGGAAAGCAATTGAAACTGAGGCTTCCCTTGGGGAGATACCAAATGATTTCCCTGACCCAATTGTGTTCAGATTGATGGAGATCCTGTAATTCTTCCTTCTACGAAGTCCGTAGACCGAGCTGTCATACAAAGGCACCTTGGGAATTATGATACTGATCCTTTTAGTGGTCTTCCTCTTACCCATGAAATGCTCATCCCAAATGTTGAGCTCAAAGCAAAAATCAATAAGTTTGTTATCTCTAAGCAGCTTTGAATCGCAAGTTGGTATGCTATTGTTTCATAAAGCAACGGCAATGATATAAAAGTCGTCGAGTGAGCAAGTGAAACCTACAAAGAATGTATTGAAATATATAATGGCTAGCCAATTCGACCCCAGATTAACTTAAATTTCAGGCGCAATACATTTAAATAGTATTTTTGTTCCATTTTTCTTTTTCGTTTTTTTCTGCAATGTGATGAGCATTTATGCCATCCCACAGCACGATGGAAAAAAATTTAGGTAAAAGGGAACATTTTCTGGTGGCTGCTGCTTTTCAAATTTACTCCACACCATAGTTCCACTGTTCCACACCAGAGTTTAAACCATCCTTTCCCAAATTTCTTTATTAGATTTCAAATATTGAAACAAATAATTTCACTGCCAGTTAACCTGAAAAAAGTTATTTCATAGATAGTTTTGATTGTTGTGGCATTACAGGATAACACCTGAGCATTTAAAGGACATGCTCACATGCCATGGTTTAAGATTAATAGAAGTAAAACTACACGACAACTAACACTAATAGATAAGGGATAAAACCACTCCAGTGACATACAACAAATAAATAGTACTGAAAATCCGGGGTATAACAACCACACCCAATAATTCTCTTATCAATCTGTATGGACAAACTCCAATATACATTCAAGAGAATCAAATAGACAGTCAGACTCAATCTTAAGAAAAGTATATCAAAGAGTTAGATCTCAATTTCTCAATTCAATCCGCAATCAAACAAATATGAATTTGTGAGCCCGATTGAATATTGAGAAATAACTTGAACGGTACCAAAGACCAATGTTCAAGTATCAATCAATTTATATCAACAACCAAAGGTTGGATCATATAATTGATTGAACTTACACACAACCTGTGATATTTCAATTATATAAACAAATATAATGCGGAAAAGAAATAACACAGACACCAGAAATTTTGTTAATGAGGAAACCGAAAATGCAGAAAACCCCCGGGACCTAGTCCAGATTTGAACACCACATTGTATTAATCCGCTACAGACACTAGCCTACTCGAAGTTAATTTCGGACTGGAATATACTTGAGCCCTTATCAATCTCACACTGATCAAGGTACAGTTGCGCTCCTTATGCCTCTGAATCCAAGCAGGACTCTGCGCACTTGATTCCCTTAGCTGATCTCACCCACAACTAAGAGTTGCTACGACCCAAAGTCGAAGACTTGATAAACAAATCTGTCTCACACAGAAAAGTCTATTGAATAGATAAATCTGTCTCCCACAGAAATACCTACATGTTTTTGTTCCGTCTTTTGATAAATCAAGGTGAACAGGAACCAATTGATACACTGGTCTTATATTCCCGAAGAACAGCCTAGTAATATCAATCACCTCACAATAATCTTAATCGTATGGTAACGAAACAAGATATTGTGGAATCGCAAACGATGAGACGAAGATGTTTGTGACTATTTTTTATCTTGCCTATCGGAGAATAAATCTCGAGCAAATCTTAGAGAAGATAGTACTCAATCACAATAGAATAAAGCAAAATCAGAACACGCAACTACAGATAAAATAGTTGGGTATGGCTTCACAATCCCAATGAAATCTTCAAGTCGTTAACCTATAGGGTTTTGGAAAAAACCTAAGGTAAAAGGAGAATCGACTCTAGTCTCGACTAGTATCACACAGGAGGTGTGGGGATTAGGTTTCCTAGTTGCTAGAGGTCTCCTTTATATAGTTTTCAAATCAGGGTTTGCAATCTAAGTTACCTTGGTAACAAAGCATTCAATATTCACCGTTAGATGAAAACCTGATTAGATTCAAGATAATATCTTTCAACCGTTAGATCGAACTTAGCTTGTTATACACAAATGAAATGTGCTTTCATTCAGATAAGGGTAACCGTACCTAAACATGTGCACACGGTTGGTTCAACAATAGTTAACCGAAGTTATCCATATGAATACTTTCTTATCAACCTTGTTCATCTCAATCACAACTAGTTCAAATGACTCAAATGAAACTAGTTATGGAGTTGTTCAATTGTTTATATTCTCATAGAAGTATACAAGACATAATTGAAGAAAAATCGATTTTGATTAACTTGAATCAATTCATGAACATTATAGCCACGGTTTGCAAAAGATTGCATTTCTTAATATATAAATGTATTAGTACATGAATAAACCGATTTTAGAACTTAACCTACTCAGGTACGCATACCGGTTCACATACCAAAGTAGCCGAACTGAGTTTGGGTTCTCCAGTATGCATACCGGTACGCATACCACCAACCTCAGTTGAAATTCCGGAACTTGAAACTTACGACAGTACGAATACCGGTATGCATACTTAAGTTCCTGGACTTTCACAAAACCAATCAGTACGCATACGGGTATGCATACCATGGTTCCTGGACTTTCACCAAACCAAGTAGTACGCATACGGGTTTGCATACCATGGTTTTCGGATATGGATAACATATATGCAAGTACGCACACTATGATATATACAATCATGGTTAATCGTTCTAAACTCCATTTTCAATCATTGAAACATTCTCGGAAGACGGGAATAGCTATCTCACACAAACTATTAGTTTCAAAGTAATTTTAAAGTGATCGAATGATCAATACGAAACATTCCGAGTCTACATCAAATGACTGTCTCACACAAACCATGTAAGATGTTACAAGGCGATTTCCACATGATCATATTTTGACTTGCGTCAAGAACATAAGATGAACTTGGCTAAAGCAAAAGCAAAAGCTTACCAACACATATTTCGAGAAATATGTGAGCGAGTTAAACTCAACTCGAAATATCAAAAGTGTATAAACTGAAAACTATATTGTTATACGACTTTTGTCTCAAGAAGGAGATAGAGTAGCTATAGACTTTCTGAGTGATAGATGAGTTCAAGTCTTCACATATCTTTTGTTGATGAAGTTCCACAAGCTCGCCTTAGTAGTTTTTCTTCTTCAATCGATGAACGTCGTGAAGTTTAAAGCTCAACTACACAATCTATCCTAATCCGAGACTTAACCGTAGATAGACTAGAAATCAAGACTTATAGTTTTGGCAACTAAACTTGACAAACAAGCTTGAGATAGCAACGCTTGCGAGTTCGACCGAGAAATGCTCTAACAATCCCCCCCTTTGTCAATTTTAGTCAAAAAACTATCAATACATATGGATTACAAAATAAATAAACTTTGTAGCTTCTCATCCAAATTCTTGATCTCATTGGTTCTTCAATATTACTCGAAATCTTCGTCACTTCCAAGTACTCCATGATTCTAAAGGTGTTCAACTCAGCATCATAGTTGTTGAAGATCCGTATCTATAACAATATATAAAAACAAGATGTTTTCGTATTGTTATACAGTGTCATAGTATTATTATACAGCATCAAAGTTCAATTGTATCACAACTTTGATAACAACACTATGGTGATATGTATCACTCCCCCTTAGTCAATACTTCATCTCATATGAAAACCACTCATCCTTACATAATGATCTGTAAACCATATGTATTTGTAGTGTGAACTACACATTAATTCTCCCCCCTTTTTGTCAATAAAAATTGGCAAAGGTACGAAAACTAGTGGGATCCTAATGAAATTTTCATAGAGATACTTCATGACCAAAAGAGAACATATCAACTTTGTTTAGATGCAATCATATAGACGAAACTAAATGCTTTCATCAAGGAGTTTATAAAGATACAAGATAACCCCTATTATATTCCGCAGCCGCACTCCCCACAAATATTTGGCAATTAAGCACAAGTTCAATTAAGAACTCTCCCCCATTAAATGTTATTCCCGAAAGAGCAACAAGAGTGACCTTACTTTTACAAGAAAAGAAGGATTTCTTTGGACATTAACAAATCACATGAAACATGAATTTGTATCCAAAGTACTTAATTAAATTAACCACAAGAGAACCCATGACTAATTTAATCGGAAATGCTCAACATAAGAGAACTTACGGAGCCACACAATATATCAAAAAAAGTGGATCAGGGAAGGACCAATACTGTGGAATATACAAAGATTAATTCTATTTTTCATCAATATTTGCATAAAGACATATAATAGACTTAAGCTTTGCAATCAAAAGTTCATCTTATCTTCATCAATATTTTCATAATGACATAATAGGCTTAACTTTTGACATATATGGGACAATCATAGTTCACGGACGCAAACACACATATCCCATAACAAGTTGCAATATATGATATCATAAAGATTAGTACTGCAAAATCATCTTCCAAATGCACTTTAGAATTTAAATAAATAAATCTAAAAACATTGCAAGATGAAAATCTTTGGCAATAGCTATGTGTACTCACAATAATGGCTATTCCAAACCCTAGTTATCCTTCTTAAAACACAAGAATAAAATTCTCAAAAGAAGTTTCCTAGACATAACGAAAAAAATAACTCCTAGGAAGAACGCAATCGAGAGTTATCAGACATAACAAGCAACCAGTGATCGAACATAAACAAGTTCATCATTTGCTTTCTTTAGTTCGTTTTTCAGAAATTCAAGATTCTTTGTTACAATTCCAAGTTGTTCACGTACGACCTCAAAATCTCGAAGAAGATTCCCTGCCAGTTGAGATGAAATCTGAACTGGAAGTTTGTTTTCATGATCAATAGCATGAAAGCAAGTTATGAAAACATGGTTCTCGTGAAACTCTATAAGTTTTCCCTTCTCAACTTTGTCTTCGTTTTTGCATCCATCAATTGTGCACACCACAAAAATTCAAGAGAACTTTTGACGTTATTGAACGTGTATGTATCAGGATAGGAACCAACATGATACATATATATATTAGTTCTCCATAAGGAAACCCTAGGGTTACTCGTATATGTTCGGTAAGGGTCGGATGCACGTACACTCATGGTTGCAACCCAGGTTCAAAACCAAGAGAGTAATGGAGCTTAATTTAGAAGTAGTTTTGATATAAAAAAATCAAAGACAAATTCTAGACACATTGACAGACACTCCTAGCTTAAAAGAACATAAGATAATTGTTGATAAACAACAACCCACCCGTCAATGGGAAGAAAACAAGAGTTTTCAAGATAAGAACAAAGAGAATGTTCTCTAGAGTTATTGATCAAATATATTACAATATGTAATAATAAACGGGAGCAGGGCTCAACAGTAAACTGATCATCATAAAAAAATGATAATAATAATACAACAGAGACCACTTTCCCAAGACAAAAGAACTTCTTGAGAATTATGAGCATCCTCACACAGTTTCAAGGAGGATGCTCTTTTGAACAGTCAAGTTGTATTTTGATGAGCACATTGCTTATCAGAAATATTGACAATTTCCCTTTTACTTTCTTGAGGATCTTCAGAAAAAACAATAGGGTTAGTCAATAGAGAATTAACAAGCGGAGGGAAAGAGATACCTGAAACTGCCGCCTTCCTTGCCTTCTTAATGCTGCGTTTGAGTCTATTTATACTTGTCTTGAGCTCCGAGACACGATTATACATGTGAATGTAAGCTAGAGCATACATTTTAGATTCAAGACTTTCTTCAGTGGGAGGCAAGGAGCTTGAACATTTCTTCTTCCTTCGATGACTTTTTCTCTTCACAAGGAAATTTGAAGAGTCAGTCGTCCATATGACATTCTTCCCTTTACAATTGTAAACGGGTTTTGCGTCATATTTACAATCAAGAATTTTCTCATCACAACACCCTTTTTGATTGCATATAAGACCTTTTACTCCAGCAAAATGAGAAGCAGGCTTAATTACTTCTTTAGACATCCATACAAGAATGTTATGAAGTTTTTCATTTTGTAGTCAAAAACGGCATCTCCTTTCAAGGTGACCTTTGTTCCCACAATAATAACAGTTGTAGGAAATGTTTTTGATTGTTCTCATATGAGCTATTTTCAAAGGTGGGCATACTTTGTTTATAGGAACATCAGTTGTTGGAAGAAGTTTTTAACTTTTGATGTCAGTGAGATTTTCACTTAGGAACTTGTCGTTAGCACAGACAAAATTGAACTTACTAGTGCTTGGAGCGTCTATTCCTTTATAGCCAAGACCACGTGTATCACGATGTTCTTTACATGCTCCCGGAATAGTGGATAATTTTGTAGAGCTAGAATTGAATCTTTTCAGATTCTCTTCCAGTGAATTGACCTTATCAAGAGCAGCAGCTAGATCAGCCTCCAATAGTTATTCTTTGGCGAGAAAGCTGATTTCTCTGTCATTAAAACATTTTTGTTGAGAGTCATATCTTGCATAAGTTTCTGCAAGTCTTTCTTTCAACATAAAGAGATTTCGACGAAGATTATCACATTCAGAATTCTTTGAACGCACATCTTCTTCACGATCTTTAAGGACAGATTGTAAGAGTTTGTAACCGCAATCATATCCCTTAAAGGGTTTTCTCAATTTCTTGTTTTCTTGACAGAGAGGAGTCAGATATTCAGCCAAGCAAGCTGTAGACTTCTTTTTCTTCAAGAGATAGTCAAAAAGCTTGATATATTATGAGACTTCCTACTCAAGATATTGTCCCTCTTCAGAATCATTTTCATCTGCAAGATCATCCAACTGTTCATCTAGGCATTTCTCCTAGAAGAAAACAGTTTCAGACAATTAAGAAGATATGAGAGATATCTCAGGGGACTCAAGACTTTGAACCAAATCATAGAGCTTCTGAACTAGCGTTACGTTGTTAGAGATAACACTACTTTCCCTGGAGTCAGATCGCTACAAACACAGACTTATGAGGTCTTAAATGTGTTTGCCTGCTCTAATACCAATTAAAAAACCAGGGGTGTAACAACCACACCCAATAATTCGCTTAGCAATCTGTATGGAGAAACTCCAATATACTTTCAAGAGAATCAACTAGACAGTCAGACTCAATCTTAAGAAAAGTATATCAAAGAGTTAGATATCAATTTCTCAATTCAATCCGCAATCAAACAAATATGAATTTGCGAGCCCGATTGAATATTGAGAAATAACTTGAACGGTACCAAAGACCAATATTCAAGTGTCAATCAATTTATATCAACAACCAAAGGTTGGATTATCTAATTGATTGAACTTACACACAACCTGTGATATTTCAATTATATAAACAAATATAATGCGGAAAAGAAATAACACAGACACCAGAAATTTTGTTAATGAGGAAACCGAAAATGCAGAAAACCCCCGGGACCTAGTCCAGATTTGAACACCACATTGTATTAATCCGCTACAGACACTAGCCTACTCGAAGTTAATTTCGGACTGGAATGTACTTGAGCCCTTATCAATCTCACACTGATCAAGGTACAGTTGCGCTCCTTATGCCTCTGAATCCAAGCAGGACTCTGCGCACTTGATTCCCTTAGCTGATCTCACCCACAACTAAGAGTTGCTACGACCCAAAGTCGAAGACTTTAATGAACAAATCTGTCTTACACAGAAAAGTCTATTGAATAGATAAATCTGTCTCCCACAGAAATACCTACAAGTTTTGTTCCGTCCTTTGATAAATCAAGGTGAACAGGAACCAATTGATACACCGGTCTTATATTCCCGAAGAACAGCCTAGTAATATCAATCACCTCACAATAATCTTAATCGTATGGTAGAGAAACAAGATATTGTGGAATCACAAACGATGAGACGAAGATGTTTGTGACTACTTTTTATCTTGCCTATCAATTAATAATTCTTTGAGCAAATCTTAGAGAAGATAGTACTCACACTACACCATTTTCTTGGATTAGTAACTCAAATTCGTAACAGCCTACTAGCAGTTACAAATTCGTAACAGGAAATTGATGTTATAAACTGGTTGTAACAGCATGAAGCTGTTACAAATCTTGTCAGATTTCGGAACTGTCCTTAAGCTGTTATGAATTCGAAATTGGATATCGTTCCATGCGTGCCATCCGCGTGCATGAATGGTCACAGCTTCATATTTTTCCACCCAAGCAATGTATAACTGGGGATATTTAATCCCTTGGTCACAGTTGCACATGAGCTAGTCAGCTGAGGTGGTTACTTGGTCATAGACTCATACACATGAGCTAGTCGAACCACTTCATCTCTTTTCACTAGACTCGAACCACTTATCTCTTTCCACTTTCCTCATCTCTGCAGAAGCGAATTGAAGATTGGGTTTCATTTTGAGGGTTTGAGGGTTTCGATCTGAAGCTGAAGCTGAAGATGTAAGTGATTTGTGTTTCGAGTTGTGTTTGAATCTGTTCTTTTCTCATCTATTTCACTTTCTTTATCTCTGCAGAAGCGAATTTAAGGTTTCAGGCTGCAAGTGAAGTTCGGGTTTCAGTTTGAGGGTTTTAGGGTTTCGGTCTGAAGCTGACGATGTAAGTGTTTAAAGCTTTCGATTTGTGTTTCGGTTTGAGTTTCAATCTGTTTTTTTCGATTAGGGTTTCGATTTTTGATTTTATATGAGATTTTGGTTTAGGGTTTCGATTTTATTTGAGATTTTCGATTCTTCATTCGATTTATATGTGATTTTCAATTAGGGTTTCGATCATCTGATGATTTTTGGTTTTTTTTTTATAGGATTTCATTTTTCATTTTGAATCAGTAAGGTTTCAATCATCATCTTTTAGAATTGATTTTAGGGTGTAGTGGATTAATGATTTCTTAGTAACATGTAGCAAATGATGTAAGTAGTTTAATGGCTAATTATTTTTTGATTAGTAACATACAGGTGATTGATTCGATATATTTGCTTGTTTTTCTATTTAGTATTCTTTTCTTCATATTTTCGTACATTCCTGAAAGTATTATGTTAGTTTTGTTGGTTCATAGATTATTTTCTAGGATGTGATTGGCTTGTCTAATTAAATGTTATGAGTATTTTCAATTGTTTAATTTCTTTTGAATTCCGAATGAATTTGTAGATTTAAGACTTCTGTTTTGTAGTATTTCCGAATTTTTTTTGTTTTAAATCTCGTAATCATCTGTAGTTGTAGTTCTTTGTTTAGATTCTGTTTTGATCAGGTTGTTCGCTGCTATTAGTTTCCAAATTATTTTTATAGTTAGGTAGATTTAAGTTTTGGTTATGTTGCGTGAAGATGACATTAACTTGGGGCTTGTTGATTTGGTTTGCTAAATATTTGACCAAATTATTGTGAACCTTACTTTGAGTATCTTTTGCTGTACGTTTCACTCTTTTTATAGAAGTTTGATTCCGGCACCCGCTATCGCATAAAAGATGGTGGTTTGAGTTTTTTCAGCGACATAAGGCTTGTACTTATTGACGAGGTTCACTTATTAAATGATCCTCATGGAGCTTCATTGGAGGAAATTGTTAGTAGAATCAAAATGCTTGCTCGCAGCCCCAAAATGGAATCAAGTGCTCTTGCTCATGTTCGGTTCATCGCTTTTTAGCTACCATTCCAAACATTAAGGACCTCGGTAAGCTCTTTCATTCAATGATAATAATTTGGTGAGTGTTTATTTGCATAGTTTAATGATTTATGTCACTGTTACAGGGGAATGGCTTATGGTTCCAGTTCAAGGACTTAAAAGGTATTGTTTTGACAAAACTATTATAGTGGATGCAATCTCTTGTTTTCTTAATTATACAGACCGTCAAAACTTATTATTTGCTTGTTAACTTTCATCCCACATATTTGGAGAAGAAGTGAGACCTGTAAAGTTGACTACCAGAGTATTCGGTATAGGCCGACCACTTTACTTCTATGTTCTTAATGCCCATGTCTTATGAGGCCTTATCCTTTATGCACTGAATCATGGTTTTTATTTTATTTTCCCTTTTTTGCAGGTTACGCTCCAGCAAAAAAATGATTTCTTGTTTGAACGGGTAACATGCAATTAATTTTTCCTCCACTACAATAACATTCTAGATGGAAATCTTCCTTGATTTTATGTTCAACAAGAATAAACACAAGAAGCAACGCTATGCCTCTCTCAGACTGCAATAACATTTTGCCTCTGGAAACCATTCATAAAGTCGAGGGAGCAACAGAATGGCTAAAGGAAGCTTCGTTATCATTCAGTGATAAGCAAATGCAATCATGTACTCTTTTCGGTGGTAAATACAGATTAACCTTGATGTTATACATTTGTCGGATTTAAGGTGGCATGTTTGTCCTTAGCTTTGTATGATAGTGCTGTGCGAAAAACAACTGAAATACTATAGCTCAACTCATGGTTTCTCAGAGAAGCTTGATGCCATGTGCAGTTGGTTATCACAATGGTGGACTATGCCTAAGGGACTGCAGCCTTATGGAAGGCCTTTTTCTGGAAGGAGATCTTCAAGTTATATGCACTACAAACACTCTTTCCCATGGTATCAACTTACCAGCACACACTGTTGTGGTTACGTCAACATAACATTTGTAAGTGAAACTTCTCTTCTTCCGGTGAAATGTTGTATTTCTAATGAATCTTTTAGTTATCAAATTAGTTCATAATGTATTCCATTAACACTATACTTTGTACAACAACAAAGAAAAAGGCCTCTACATGGAGTATGATCAGTCAATGATACTTCAGGTTTGGCAACTCACTGCCTCCTATTTTTTATTTACTTAAAAAGGAAAAGGTTCATTTTCACCGCATTAATCAAAAAGTGAATCTGTACGGTTGCCTATAATATAGATTTAGGATGGGAATATAGTTTATTAGTGCTGACAGCTCATGTACAATGCCTTAGCAGCACTCTCCTATGTAGTTGGATAGGGTACACTCTACTACTTCTAGCTCATGTATCTTTTATTCTCGTCCAATGCATAGTTGTATAATGTGATTGAAGTTTGGAATTGCAGATGTGTGGTAGGGCTGGGCGTCCTTCATTTGATGATATTGGCACGGTGATAACTATGACAAGAAAAGATACAGTAAATTTCTGTCTTCTTAATTCAGATACATGTCTTCGAAACTTAGTTCATTCAATAAAGATTAATTTCTTTTTCAAAAAATCCAGTGCCTTCGTACGAGAATTTATGATGTTTTCTTTCTTCATATGACTCAGGTCCACTTGTACGAGAATTTATTGATTGGATGTGAAACGGTTGAGTCTCGGTATGTTCTTAACTTTTATCGTATTTCTAAACAAGAAAATGATCGGAGTAGCTGGCAATACTGGTATGGGAAAACATTAAAAGGGGTCACATACATATACACAAAACATAGATACCCAGGCACACATATGCACTGGGGAAGCTGTTAGTATCCTGTGGATGTCTTCCTTTTGCCGGTGAACCTAGAAAAGTCTGTTGTGCCTTCTTGTCTTTTGTAAATTCCTGGGAGAACATAAATCATCTTCCTGGTTAAGAAAAGTCTAGAGAAAACAAGAGTGGTCAAATACTTCTATGTTAAGAAATATCGAGTGAAGTTTAGAATGTTCTAGAGAGTCCAGTTGAAGCCTATATATAGGCAGTGATATATCGCTTGTAAAACTTGAGCAAGAATCTAATAAGAAAAGAAAATAGTTTCAGAGAGTTTAAGTCTTGTTCCATATCTGGAGCTATGTATGAGCAATATTAATCACTACGCTCATACGTCTCCACAACATCATAAGTGTTCCAAGTTCCTAAAAGTTCAACACAAGAAAAGTTTTATCAAATTGAAATTCCACTAATCTTTGTTGCCTCTGTTGGCAGTAGAGTGCATGGTTTGGCTTGGTGGTTTGATGTTTTATATGATGGTAATTACAACTTTCTTTTCTTATTAAGGACATGGATTTCTGCATTGTTGTTCTTGTTTCCTATTCCGTGCTCTGTATATTCCTATTGAGAATGTTCTATGATGAGGTCGATGCTAACAACTAAAGTGAATATGCAGTACTATAAAACGATGGCTTATGACAGCCCCTGGTGCACCTAGAACCCACTGGTACCAACTCCATGGTGTTTTTTCTCAACCATTTTATATCATGGCTGGACAAGAGATTACTGGAACTCTTTGCATGGTTACTCACAACGCTCAGAGTTATACCATGTACTTAACTATGTCAGGTGAGGCACCAAGTTCAATTTTATTCTCCTTTCAGTGTTGTCAGAGATGGTGAAAAAGTTGACCATAACTCTGGCATTTATACATTTTTGAAGCTAAAATGTGGGGTGCTAAACGAGGAGGAATACGTCTTCAAGAAAACCTTATGAGTTATACCGCAACAACTATCCTATGCATGGGCCCCAAATTCAGCAGCCACAACAGCAAATTGAAGGACAGGTATGGCTTACGTTCTGTCCGATTCTGATTTTATGTAATGTCTGTTGTGAAACTACTAATATTATTTAGCTAAGTTAAAACGATATCTCGTATACATATGGCACAAAAAGTATAATGTACTTCTAATTTTAGCAGCTTCACTTCCAAAAAATTTATAATCCATTGTACCAAAAGATCATTTACAATTATTATTGTGGCCCATACATTGAATTTTAAGGTGATTCATATTGTAGAAAATGCCAAAATTCAGGTCGTGATAGTGTACTACATAGTTCGAGTTAACATCCAAAAGAAAAGCGTTTAAAAATATTCCTCACAATGAACTTCAAGGCAAGTTTGTCAAACCTTGATTATTACTTTTTGGATTAGTTGATTCATCACAATTAGGGTTTTTGCTGCTCTTAGTAGAACTATTCTTTAAGGGATGAATTACTTACTCAAAATAATCAATTATTTGACATGGTCTGTTTCTGAACATGCTTCCTTAATTATTTGTGCTTCTCGTCGTGACTTGAAGGTTTGATGAAGGATCTGTGGGATGGATGGAATGTGATGAAGGTTTGATACTTCTTCGTTCTTGGAAGAGATGGCTCGCGCAAGAGCAATGGTCATTGAAGTTACTGCATAGATGCTGTGACATTGGATTCCATCAGCTTCACCAATTCTGCTTCAAATGCAGTAGTCTGTCATATGAGAAGGCAAATACTGATTATGTGAGTCCTATTTCTGTTGGTTCTATCTTATCTAATATACCTTATGAATAAAACTTAGGAATTATGCAATAGAATAAAACTTAGGCATTGTTAATAAAGGAAGTTATTGTTGATGTGTGATTGAATCTGTGGGATGGATGGAATGAAAGATTTGCAGGTTATTTTGAATTCCGGCTGTAAGTGTACTGACCATGGTCAATATTGACCAGGTCAAAGAAGGAATATTTGACTGGCAGTAAAATTTTTTTGCTGTTACTACAAAAATCATAACTGTTTTAAGCTGTTTCAACCTATCTAGTAGTAACAGCTCCAAGCTGTTTCAAAATGACACGTAGTAATGGCTGAGCCCTGTTACGAAGTCATAGTTACAAATATTTCATAAAAGCTAGAGCCTGTTACGAATTTCCACGTAGTAACAGCCGCCGTCTGTTACAACCCAAAATTCGTACAGCTATAGGGCCGTTACAAATATTTGTCACGCCAGGTTCTGTACAAATATCTGTTACAGAACCTGCCTTTTACAACCCTGTTTTGTAACATGTAAGATCTGTTTCTAATCGGCCAAAATGGTATAGTGTCAATTACGATGGAATAAAGCAAGATCTGAACACGCAACTACAGATTAAATAGTTGGTTCTGGCTTCACAATCCTAATGAAGTCTTCAAGTCGTTAACCTATAGGGTTTTGGAAAAAACCTAAGGTTAAAGGAGAATCGACTCTAGTCGCAACTAGTATCACACAGGAGGTGTGGGGATTAAGTTTCCTAGTTTCTAGAGTTCTCCTTTATATAGTTTTCAAATCAGGGTTTGCAATCTAAGATACCTTGGTAACAAAGCATTCAATATTCACCGTTAGATGAAAACCTGATTAGATTAAAGATAATATCTTTCAACCGTTAGATCGAACTTAGCTTGTTATACACAAATGAAATGTGCTTTCATTTAGATAAGGGTAACCGTACCTAAACATGTGCACATGGTTGGTTCAACAATAGTTAACCGAAGTTAGCCATATGAATACTTTCTTATCAACCTTGTTCATCTCAATCACAACTAGTTCAAATGAAACTAGTTATGGAGTTGTTCAATTGTTTATATTCTCGTAGAAGTATATAAGACAAAATTGAAGCAAAATCGATTTTGATTCACTTGAATCAATTCATGAACATTATAGCCACGGTTTGCAAAAGATTGCATTCCTTAATATATAAATGTATTAGTTCATGAATAAACCAATTTTAGAACTTAACCTA
Source organism: Papaver atlanticum (assembly GCA_023531105.1). Classification (NCBI taxonomy): domain Eukaryota; kingdom Viridiplantae; phylum Streptophyta; class Magnoliopsida; order Ranunculales; family Papaveraceae; genus Papaver; species Papaver atlanticum. The sequence continues at coordinate 2,514,728 of JAJJMB010001160.1, read as the reverse complement.
CTAAGGTACGCATACCGGTCGCATACCTAAGTAGCCGGACTGAGTTTGGGTTTGCCAGTATGCATACCGGTACGCATACCACCAACCTCAGTTGAAATTCCGGAACTTGAAACTTACGACAGTACGCATACCAGTATGCATACTTAAGTTCCCGGACTTTCACAAAACTAATCAGTACGCATACGGGGATGCATACCATGGTTCCCGTTCTTTCACCAAACCAAGCAGTACGTATACGGGTATGCATACCATGGTTTTCAGATATGGATAACATATACGCAAGTACGCACACTATGCTATATCCAATCATGGTTAATCGTTCTAAACTCCATTTTCAATCATTGAAACATTCCCGGAAGATGAGAATATCTGTCTCACACAAACTATTAGCTTCAAAGCAATTTTCAAGTGATCGAATGATCAATACGAAACTTTTCGAGTCTACATCAAATGACTGTCTCACACAAATCATGTAAGATGTTACAAGGAGATTTCCACATGATCATCTTTTGACTTGCGTCAAGAACATAAGAGGAAATTTGTTAAAGCAAAAGCTTACCAACACATATTTCGAGAAATATGTAAGGGAGTTAAACTCAGCTCGAAATATCAAAAGTGTATAAACTGAAAACTATATCGTTATACGACTTTTGTCTCAAGAAGGAGATAGAGTAGAAATAGACTTTCCGAGTGATAGATGAGTTCAAGTCTTCACATACCTTTGGTTGATGAAGTTCCACAAGCTCTCCTTAGTAGTTCTTCGTCTTCAATCGATGAACGCCTTGAAGTCTAAAGCTCAACTACACAGTCTATCCTAATCTGAGACTTAACTGTAGATAGACTAGAAATCAAGACTTATAGTTTTTGCAACTAAACTTGACAAACAAGATTGAGATAACAACGCTTGCGAGTTCGACGGAGCAATGCTCTAACAAGTACTATCCTCTAACACACACCCTCAATCTCATAAAGGGGTAGGAAAATGCATCAGATTGTCGCATAAACTAGAGAAGATAGGATGTTTTAAACCCTTATTGAGTATGTCAACCAGTTGTTGAGAGGAAGGAATATAAGTAAAGGAAACAAACTTAGCTTTAAGCAGATCACGAACAAAATGGTAATCAACTTCAATATGTATGGTCCGAGCATGAAACACGGGATCTGCAGCAAGTGCTCTAGCTCCATCATTGTCGCAATAGAGAGTAAAAGGGGTAGCCAAGGGAAGATGAAGTTCAGTGAGGAGTGTTGAGAGCCATATCACTTCAGCATCTAGGAGTGAGAGTGCTTTGTACTCTGCTTCAGTGTTTGATTTGGATAAATTTGGTTGTTTCTTGGATTGCCAGGAGATAAGAGAATTGTCAAAGAACACGGTAACCAGCTGTGGATTTACGGGTATCAAGGCAACCATCCCAATCTGAATCATAATACCCAAAGAGTGAAGTGATATCACCAACATAAGATAGTTGTTCCAAATCCAAGAGAATGCTTCACATAGCGTAAAATTCTCTTCACCAGTGGCATGTGAGATGTCCTTTGAGCATGCATGAACTGAGGTGTGTAGTTTAACTCCAAAAGTAGTATCAGGATGAGTGAGAGTGAGGTACTGCAGAGCACCAACTATGCTCCGGTATTCCTTTGGATCAGCTAGAAGTTCACCATCATTGACAGACACTCTTGGACCATGTGCAACAGTGGTATTGTATGGTTTACAATCAATCATACCAGTTCGTTGAAGTAAATTCATTGTATATTTGGATTGAGTAAGGATCAAATAAGGTTTGTTGTAGAATTTTATTTAACTTCAATTTCAAGAAAATAATGCATGTCAACCAAGTCTTTCATTGCAAATACTGAACTCAATTTGCTAAAGAATGATAACAATAAAGTTGCAGAACTTCCAATTAGTAAAATGTCATCCACATAAAGTAAAAGAACAAGTAACTCTGACCCAGCGAAGTATAGAAAGAGGAAATGATCAGATCCTGACATGACAAAACCATAATAAGAAATATGTTGAACTTTTGAAACCATGCACGGGGTGCTTGCTTTAGACCATATAATGACTTGTTCATCTTGCGGACATGAGTAGGATGATCTGGGTCCATAAATCCCTTTGGTTGTTCCATGTAAACAGTTTCATGAATATCACCATGCAGGAAGGCAGTGGAGACATCCAATTGCCTTATTATCCATCTTTGTAATAATGCAGTTGAATTACTCTTATAGTGTTGAATTTGTCAACAAGACTGAATGCATTTTTGTAGTCAATGCCATCTAATTGATGATATCCTTTTGCAACCAAATGTGCCTTGTACCTATTAATGGTACCATCTGATCTCATCTTGATTTTGTAAATCTACTAGCAACCTAGCACATTCACAGATGGATCATAGGGAACCTTACTCCATGTATTGTTGTAGAGGAGAGATGTGTGCTCATTCTTCATTTCAATTTGGATCCTTGACCAATGTCTTATAAGTCTTTGGTACTTGGGAACAAAGGACAGAAGTGACAAATTGTAGAGGATAAGTAGTTGTGAAGTAGGTGACATAGTCTGGTAGATACTTGAGTTTTTGAATACCAAGATGTGATCTGGTGGTCATAGAATATGAGGGTACAATGAGAATGTTGTAGATTAAAAAATATAGCATCTACCCAAGAACTGGCAGCTGAATTGTAATACAGATGGGACATGGATTAAGACTCAATGTCAGATGTCGGAGACTCAAACCAGGGGTTTTCAAAGACAAGAGAGACACGAAGATAGATGCGGAATACCTAAATCCAGTGCCAGGAGCTGAAAATAACCTTGATGATATCAACTGAGTGAAGACCTGGAAAGTGAGATAGTTATGACGAAGAGCTGTCTCAGGTCCGAACAAGTGCAAGGAGAGAAATTTATTTGGGTCCCATATGTCATGTTCTTACCTAAGATGAAAATCATTTACATATAATCCTCGTTTTCATATGATGTATAAATATCCAGAAAAGCTGATACAATGATATACGAAAGATCCTTTATACTCAGACCATTGCTAGGTTTTGGAGGTACATAGTGAGGTGCTTAGTGAAACAGGTTAGTCGTTTTAATATTTTGGGTTAAGATCCTAAGGGGTTGAGATAACAGAAGTCATCACAACAAGTGAAGCAACTTGAGATAGTGGACTCTATCTTGGGATTTACATGCGTAGAACAGATTGGTTGTAGGCGTAGGGGTACTGAAAGATATGAGTAACTAGGAGTAGTTTACTTGGTCTCAACTATATAAAGTTGCAGTAGTCCATTTGTACAATGGCTTAATTATAAGAGTATTCAAAACTAGACTGAAAAAGTGGGGGTACAACAACCTCACCCAATAATTCGCTTAGCAATCTGTATGGACTAACTCCAACATACTTTTAAGGGAATCAACTAGAAAGTCAGACTCAATCTTAATAAAAAATATATCTAAGAGTTATATCTCAATTTCTTGATTCAATCCTTACTCAAGCAAACAGAAATCTGCGAGTTTAATTGAATACAAGAGAAATTAACTTGAACGGTACCAAAGACCAATGTTCAAGTATCGATCAATTTCAATCAACAACAAAAGGTCGGATTTCCCAATTGATTGATTCAACGCACAACTTGTGATATTTCAATTATATAACAAAATATAATGCGGAAAACAAATAACACAGACACCATAAGTTTTGTTAACGAGGAAACCACAAATGCAGAAAACCCTCGGGACCTAGTCCAGATTGAACACACATTGTATTAAGCCGCTACAGACACTAGCCTACTAGAAACTAACTTCGGTCTGGACTATAGTTGAACCCCAATCAATCTCATACTAATCCAAGGTACAATTGCGCTCCTTACGTCTCTGATCCCAGTAGGATACTACACACTTGATTCCCTTAGCTGATCTCACCCACAACTAAGACTTGCTACGACCCAAAGTCGAAGACTTTAATAAAAAAATCTGTATCACACAGAAAAGTCTACAAGAATAGATAAATCTGTCTCCCACAGAAATACCTACAAGTTTTGTTCCGTCTTTTGATAAATCAAGGTGAACAGGAACCAATCGATAACCCGGACTTATATTCCCGAAGAACAGCCTAGAATTTTCAATTACCTCACAATAATCTTAATCGACTAGCGAAACAAGATATTATGGAATCACAACCAATGAGACGAAGATGTTTGTGATTACTTTTCTATCTTGCCTATCGGAAAAATTAATCTCGAGCCAATTTTATAATTGTACTCAATACGATAGAAACAACAAGATAAGATCACGCAACTACAGAGAAAATAGTTGGGTCTGGCTTCATGATCCCAATGGAGTCTTCAAGTCGTTAACCTACAGGGTCTCGGTAGAAACCTAAGGTTAAAGGAGAATCGACTCTAGCTTATACAACTAGTATCACATAGGAGGTGTGGGGATTACATTTCCCAGTTGCTAGAGTTCTCCTTTATATAGTCTTCAAATCAGAGTTTGCAATCTAAGTTACCTTGGTAACAAAGCATTCAATATTCACCGTTAGATGAAAACCTAATTAGATTTCAAGCTAATATCTTTCAACCGTTAGATCGAACTTAGCTTGTTATACACAAATGAAATATGCGTCATCTAGGTTTGTGTAACCGTACCTAAACGTGTATAAGTTGTTGGTTCAACAGTAGTTAACCAAATGGTTAGCCATATGAGCACTTTCATATCAACCTTATTCATCTTCACCATAACTAGTCCAAATGACTCAAATGAACTTGTTCAAGAGTTGTTCAATTGCTTAGATCTCATAGAAGTATACAAGACACAATCGAAGCAAAATCGGTTTTGATTCACTTGAATCGATTCATGAACTTTATAGCCACGATTTGCAAATTTGCATTCCTTAGTTTATAATAATTTAAGTTCACGAATAAACCAATTTTAGAAAGTAACACACTTAAGTATGCGTATGGGTATGCGTACTTAAGTAACCGGATTTGAGTTTGTTTTGGTTTCCAAACTCAGCAGAAATTCATGGACGTGAACTCCGCCAGTATGCATATGGGTACGCATACATAGGTAACCGGAATGAGTTGGTTTTGATTTCCAAACTCAGTAGAATTTCACGGACGTGAACTTCAGCCAGTATGCGTACGGGTACGCATACTTACCCAGTCTCCATCAACCATTTAGTACACACACAAGTATGCATACATTTGGTTCCCCGTTATGGACTTATACACTAATGTGCGAACACATCATATGCTTATATCCAAAGATGGTTACATGTTCTAAACTCTTTATTTCAATCATTGAAACATTCTTAGAGGATATTAAATAAAGGTTATTCACACACTATTTTTCATCAAAGCAATTTTCAAGATATTGAAATAATCAACATGACTTTCGTCACTTGTAAAGATGAACTTGGCCAAAGCGAAAGCTTACCAACACATATTTCGAGAAAAAGATAAGCGAGATAAACTCGGCTCGAAATAGCAAATGTGTATAATCGAAGTCTATATAGCAATACAACTTTTGTCTCAAGATAGGAGATAGAGTAGATAGACTTTTTGAGTGATTGATAAGTTCAAGTCTCCACATACCTTTTAGTCGATGAAGTTCCACCAGTTCCTTGAGTAGTTCTTCGTCTTTGTATGATGAACGTCGTGGAGTCTAGAGCTCAACTACACTTTTTATCCTAGTCCGAGACTTAGCTATAAGTAGACTAGAAATCAAGACTTATAGTTTTGGCAACTAAACTTGACAACAAGCTTGAGATAGCAACGCTTGCGAGTTCGACCGAGAAGTGCTCTAGCATAGACTAGGTCACAGAATTTTTCTGCCTTGCAGTTTTCCCCATTAACAAAATATTGTGTGTTGTGTTATTTACTTTACTTCCGCATTATAATAGTCATAGTTATAATTAAAGTAAATACATTTGTACGTTAATTCACTTGGTATATTGTAATATCCCGATTCGGCATGTAGGATTCGCCGAGTAGAATATAGGTAATGGTTTATCTTTTCCTAACACCAAGGAATTTTCCACACAATTGACTCCAGCAATAGCAAAAAGCTCTGCAGTCATGTGTGCTCAGGCGCGAGTAATCCAGGGATGGGACCTCCTGGGAAGCTGCTGCTAGATGATCGTAGCAGTGCCCGTTGAAAACCTCATGATGCCGGATGACCGCAGTGGCTAAGTAAGGACCATATCAATGGAGGGTCGGGTCAATACATATGTGATCCCATAGTTAGGTCGATTCCAAACATAAAACTATATACCAAGTTAACATCTTGTTGAAGTAATATTTTGACAATTATTTTTTATGTAAGATTATACAAGGTGTGTCTATACTATGTTGATACGAACAGACTGTGGTGTACTTGGTACCCTCATCATTTCATAGGGTGAATATACAACAGTATAGAGTAATCCATTGTTTGAAGCCTGTACAGATGCTGAATACAGGAGAAAAGAAAATTTTTGGTTTCAGATTTCTTATAAGACAAATTTTTAGCTTCCTAGTAAAACAAACCAAGATAAAAACGGAAAATGAATTTTCCCATAATTAAAACACTAAGTAGAATATTTTGTAAAATAATTTTCGTAAGAAAAATAGATCTTGGTAGGATGCGCACAAGCCCAAGGAAAGTCTATAACATGCATATAAGTACAATCCCACAAGACCGCAGATTATATATTTGGTGTATTTTTGTCTATGTAGTTGTTGTCTATCTAAACCATTATAGAAATATAGAGGCGGTCTTACCACAATATTTAATGGTTTTAATGTTAAAGCAGATAACTCTTTTTTTCTGTCTTTATTTGTTTATCTTCATTCATGTTTTATCATCATCTTTTCAGATGTAAAAAAAAAAAAAAAAAAAAAATTCATTTGCTGATCAGTTGATTCTAGTTGCTTAAGAAACTAACTCTTTTCTTCTTTATTCATCTTCCTTCCTTGTTTATTTCTTTATCTTCTTTTCAAAAAAAAGAAAAGAAAAAAGGTCCACATTATCTTGCTGAATTGATTCTGGTTGCTCATCAGAATTTCCAAAATGGTTGTAAGTGGTCTCCCTACTACTCTTTAAGTTCTTTTTTTAGTTTCATCTATCATAAAAAAATTGTTGTAACTTTGTTTATTATATCTTGTTTGGATGAGGTATAAAAAAGTGTTTTTTATATCATTTTTCTAATACCCTATTTTGAATATTTAATTCCTAGTTAAAATAGAAGTTTGGTAATTTTAAGCTTAAATGGTGTTTTTTATTCTAGAGAGCATATGATGAGTTCATTTGCTAGTTAACTTTATTCCTTTTTTGGCCCATTTTTGATACCTTGTTTTCGATGCCATGTTTTGAGCTGATCAAAAGAAAGAAAAAAACAATAATCATACCTTTGTTTTGAACTATGTTATCTTCTTAATCTAAATTTTTCAACTATGTAATTCCTTACACTTATCAAGTAAATAAAAGTAATTCAAGTATGAACATTCTTCTAGCATAAGGTCACCAACAAAATTAATTGGAAAGAAACATCATATAAAGTGGAATTTATTGAAAAGTGACTATTGTATTACTAACAAAATAAAAACTGTACATTTCTATGAACATACTTTGTGTAGGTATATCTATATAGATATAAGTTTGTGTGATAAGTATACAACACAAAATGTATCTATGTACATAGTGTCTGAAGTAACATCACCTTAGAAATTTATACACATGGAACACAAAATGAGACGACAGATTCTCTTCTTCCGATCGTCCAACCCGGCATGTCACTCAATTTAAATGTAATACTATTCTTTCCTTACCTCGTCTTCAGCTACAACGGTCTCACCTGGAACTAAGATGATTAAATTAGGTACAATCAAATGTTATCTTACCAAGGATGAGAGCACTCATTCAGAAAGCAAGCATAATATAGTTCAATAAGAAATAAAAATATACAACAGATTGCTTATATTAACCATGACAGCGAATAATAGTATAAAAAATGAACAATCAAGCATGATGTACATACAATTGGTTTCCGCAAATACGATAGTGTATATATACTATTGCAAACCTCGTGCTACCAAAGGCATTATAAAATATGCCAGTGAAACTGCACATCTCGCATTATTAGTAATATCGCACATCTCGCGGAGTCGCGCTACTCAGCTTAGTAATAATCTGTGGAGATAAACATGCAATTATTATGCGAAAACCAAAACACGTTTACCACACAACACACCATAGAAACATGCATCGTAACAAGTGAACATATAATTGATGCACATACTACCACAAGTTCAATTTCCAGAAGTAAACAATGTAAGCAAGTGAATCATTTACCGGCCACAAGTAACTCTATCTAGTATTATTCTAGCTTAAAATACTACTTGTCCTTACCTTGTTTACTCCATTTACCGACCCAAAATCACCTTAATCATATCTACAAGTCATAAGAAACAATAATCTATCTAAATCAAGGCATGAACAGAGTAAGATTAATGAAAATAAAGCTGTAACAGTACATAACAGCTTTTCTGAACATGCATAATTAATAATCTACATATCGGATTGAAACACTTAATATCAATTCGAGATCGCCGCTGAGAGGCTTCATTTGATAAGATGTGACCTTAAGCTATTTCTATTCCCATAAGAGCCAAAACTGATGTCAAACAAGTCTAACATACATCCCCATCTTTAAAGCATTTCCTCAAACCATTGAGTGTCATCCCTTTGGAATAAAGACTAACACTTGTTGATTTTCAGACCCATTTACCTAAAATCTCGAAATAATTGAAAGGGTTTAGTTCTTACCTTTATTGGTTCTTGAGACTCAAGATCAGTTCTTCTAATTACATAGTTTTCCAATCAAACTACGTCCACCTTTCTTTCTTTTCTTGGTTATTGATAACATGATTTCAGAAGAAAATACTATGTTGTGGTTAAAAGCTGAATCAAGCTCGATTTCTAGAGCTTCTGGCCTCACTTAGTATATTTAGACCAATAGGAAATTGTTATACAAAATTCAGAATATATAATAATGATCCCACAAAGAATATTTAGACTAATACGAAATTTAGAATATATAATAATAATTGCACTGGTTTAAATAAGTTATCCCAAATCTAAAAAACAGCATCGGCTCAAGTTTATATTAATAAAAAATTTAACATCCATTCTATATTAGCACTATGTAAGTTTAAGACTTGGGTAACCAATATGAACCAGTGCACACATCTAGTTCTAAATTATTACTGAAATATTTTCTCCTTCTATTACTTTCTATGATTTCACAAAATCCACTTTTTCTTTTTGGTTTCCTCTTCTTATCTCATGAAAAAGTTATTTACAGGAGTTCACAAATGAAAACAAGAATAAAAAACCATATTGCACTCAGATGTCTTCCAAACAAGGTATGGTTAATCTTGCACTTCCTATTTAAGCATCTGCGGGTGCCATTATCACTATTTTATGCTAATAGTCATGGTGTTTACATAGGCTCATCAGTTCTTACCGCAAGCTGTAAAAGAAGATGATGCAGTGTGTAAGGAAATAGCTGAAGAGGTCTCTAGCAAGGATGACGAACTCTTCAAATTAAATGGAGACGCTCATGCAATACTTTCAAAACCAACTGAGGTCTGCAACTTTAACTAAATTTTTTGATATTTTTGTTATCATGCTCTTTGAAGTTCCCAAATTCCTGTAGGCATAATATCTTTATACTTGGGTTACTCCCGTGTAGTTACTGGTACGACAATATGATGGTACTTTGACTGACAAGTTTTTAGCAATGGAAAACGAATTTTCCCATAATTAAAAGACTAAGAGGAATATTTTGTAAAATAATTTTCGTAAGAAAAAATAGATCTTTAATTGTAGAATGTGCATAAGACCAAGACAAGTCTACAATATACATATAAGCACAAGCCCAAAAGACTAGATATTTCTACATTTGGTATATGTTTTTGTTTGTGTAGTTTCTATCTACCTAAACCATTATAACGATAAGGAGCCGGTCTTACCACAACATTTACAAGCAATGGTTTTAATGCTAAAACAACTTACTCTTTATTTATCTATTTATTTATTTATTCTTCATCTATATTCATTGCTTCATCATCTTCTTTTCATAAGTTAAAAAAATAACAAATCCGATCATTCTTAATTTCATCATGTAAAAGAATAAAAAATACACATTATGATGCTGAGTTGATTCTAGTTGCTCAAGAAGCTAACTATTTTCTTCTTTTTTCATCTTCCTTTCTTGTTTTTTTATTCATCTTCTTTTTGTTTTGTTTTTTTAAAAATCCACATTATTTTGCTGAGTTGATTCTAGTTGATCAAGAAGCTAACTCTTTTTTTCTTTCTTCATCTTCCTTTCTTTCTTTTTTATTCATCTTCTTTAAAAAAATGCACATTATTTTGCTCCCTAGAACTTCCAAAATGGTTGTAAGTAGTCTTACTACTACACTTTAAGCCCTTTTACAGTTCTTTTTTTAGTTCAATCTTTCTGCAAAAAATTGTTGTTACTTTGTTTATTAGATCGTCCCTAATCCCATTTTCTAATACTCTTTTTTTTATCATTGGTTTCCTAGTGAAAAACAGGGTTCTGATAATTTGAAGCTTAAATAGTCTTTTCTTCTTCTAGAGAGCATAGTGATGAACTTAGTTGCTAGTTCAATTTATTCCTTTTCTAGGCCTTTTTTTATACTCTGTTTTATGATGAGATGTTTTGAGATGATCAAAAGAAGAAGAAGAAAAAATCATACCTTGTTTTGATCACTTCTCATTTTTAAGGTGTATATGATATGGAAAAATCAATACCCTGTTTTGCTAAGTTGATTCTAGTTTCTTGTGAAGCTAAGTCTTTTCTTCTTTATTCATCTTCCTACCTTGTTTCATTTTTCATCTTCAAAAAAAATAAAATAAAAAAAAATCCGCATTATCTTGTTGAGTTGATTCTAGTTGCTCATCAAAACTTCCAAAATGACTGGAAGTAGCCTCACTACTACTCTTTAAGTCCTTTTATAGTTCTTTTTGTTAGTTTAAATATTTTTGTAAAAAATGGTTGTAGCTTTGTTTATTAGATTTTTTTCCCCAAGTTTTTTTTGTTTTTCTGCACTTGATTCTTTATGCAAAAAGTGGGTTTTTGTCTTCTGTTTAGTTTTTGGTCTTGCTAAGTAGTTTGTTGCTTTTTTGCATGTCCTTGGCCTTGGTCTTTCTTGGCTAAAGTTCTTTCTGTATATGTCGAGTGGTTAATGAACAATAAAATATGATTAACCAAAAACAAAAAAAGTCCACATTATCTTGCTGAGTTGATTCTAGTTGCTCAAGATAACTTCTAAACGGCTATAAGTAGTCTCCTTACTACTCTTTAAGTTCTTTTATAGTTCTCTTTAAGTTCCATTTATCATCAAAAAAATTGTTGTAACTTTGTTTATTAGATCTTGTTTGGATGAGGTATAAAAAAGTGTTTTCTAATTATAAAATCGATCTTATTTGGAATCGATCTTGTTTTCTAAATCCATTTTCTAATATCCTATTTTGATCATTTGTTTACTAGTTAAAAACAAGTTTTTGGTATTTTTAAGCTTAGATAATGTTTTTTTTCCCTTCTAGAGAGCATAGTGATCAGCTCAGTTGCTAGTTCACTATATTCCATTTCTAGCCCTTTTTTGATGCCTTGTTTTAAGCTGATTACAAGAAAAAAAAAACATAAAATTCATATCATGTTTTGATTATTTCTCATTATTGAGGTTTATATGAATGAACATTTTATTTGATGCATGACGAATATGAGACGGTACAGAGTAATCCATTGTTGAAGCCGGTACAGATGATGAATACATGAGAAAAGAAAGTTTCGGGTTTTAGATTTCTTGTAAGAAAAGTTTTTAGTAAATTTCTTTGTAAAACAATCCAAGATAAAAACGGAAAAGGAATTTTCCCATAATGAAAACACCAAGAGAAATTTTCTGTAAAATTATTTTCGTAATAAAAAATATATCTTGGTAGAATGAGCACAAGCACAAGGCAAGTCTATAACACCCATATAAGCACAAACCCACATGACTGGAGGTTTCTATATTTTGTGTAATATTGTTAATCGTGGAGAACTTCAAGACGAATCGCCATCAACGAACACATCATCCTTCAGTTCGAGGTTAGTAACAACAGACTTGACTTTTTTAATTTCTATCTTTGTTCTTTCAAGTCGGTATTTATTGAAAGGTTCCACCTATTTGCCACCCTCACTTCCCCTATTTGCCACCCATCATAATTACCACCCCAACTTATCCTATTCACCACCCATATATTTTTCATATATCCTAAATACCACCCAGATGACTATACAATAAAACCCTAAGTTACAGATAATTCTTCTTCACAATCTCCATCACCGGCCACATTTTCTACACCATCTCCACACACCGATCACCACCATCATTCATATTTGGCTTAATTTTTTCTATTAATTTTTTATTTTGTATCATGACTACAAATGTTCTAGCAAAATCAAAAATCAAGATAAGTTAAATTTAACCTAATAGTATATAGAAATCCTATTTGATTATGTTCAAAAACCAAGAGAAGTTAAAACTTCGTTTTTTTTGTTTTTTTTTGTTTTTCCAAATTTTCTTTTTGGGATAAACAAGTCGGCCATTGGTGAACGACTAGTGGGTCAAATAGTCGGTTGCCACTGATCGACCGTTAGCGTATGCAGTCGTTCAATTTGGTTAGATCAATGTGTAATCTTGTGTAAGATAACTATCGCTGTAAGTGATAGAAGAAGACAACACATGAATATGCAATACATAAACAATTCCTTTTGTTGAATGGTTGGTTACTCTAAGTTGAGTTATTATAATAATGAAGTCCGAGTAGATATATATGAACGTCAAAATTAACGGGAAAACTATTAGACATTAATCGAAGTTGAGGATTTTCGTGTTTTGGAAATGTTAATCTCTATTTTCTCCATCAACGAGCATTTTTTAGTTTTCCTATTCATCTTGTTTTGATTGTAGGAGTAAATGGAACAATAGATTTAAATACTAATTAAGTAGAATTCTAACTTAGGGTTTTATACTTTTTAATGGGTTTTCAATAAAAATAGAGATTAATGGAGAAGAAAATAAATTAGAGTGGTGATAATTACAGTAAAATTTTGGTTTTGTAGGTGGTAAATAGGAAAAAATAGAATTCAGAAGTGGAATTACTTTAGAAATTCTAATGGGAGTGGCAAATAGGAAAAGTGTGGGTGGAAAATAGGTGAAACCTATTGAAAACATAACATACAAAGTAAAGTTTGTTTACTTATCTTTAGTATTGATGACTTGGTCATTATACTAGGATCAACTATCAAGGATTAATATACTAGTTGTTTCATACAACCTGATTATATGGAGTTACGAAGGATAGTTTATCTATGAACTCCGTGAACCGACATTACACTAATTGGTAACTGGTTATTATTTAGTTATTGAACTTCTTGATGTATTCAACACCTGGGATTATGATTGAAAGTAATATCATAAACATAATCTAAGGAAGTAGACTTGTGAAAACCTGTTTCGTAGTTGAAAATGGATTCATGACCGATCCCAAGTTTAGGACCGATCCTGACATAGTTCAAACGTGTTATACATTATCGAATATGTTTGTTATCTTCATGTTTCTGCAAACATCAACATGTACAAGGTTTGAAGTTGGAATGTTCATGTAATGTCGAAATAATGATTTGAACATGTGATAAACTGGTTTATATTAATGTTCAGGTATTTTCCTTGATACTCAAGGTGAGATACCGAAATCGAAATATTCTTTTTTTAGATATCGAATATATGTTCTTACCATATACCAGAGATTTGCATATCTCTATATTGGTAAAGTATATGAATGTATGCTAGCTAAAATTAGTTGTAAACTATGAGTGATTTAGGTTTAATAGTTAGATTATAGTTGGAATTTGTCAAAACCGAAAATATACATTTATTGCATATCTTAAGGATTTTCGGATTTGGTAATAAATTTTTTTACAAACTAGTCTTGGTCATAACACTATATAGTAGAGCTTGTATTCTTACAAACTCATCCCTTGATACACTGCCTAACTATTTGTATGGGATGTTAACTCGTCGATAGAGGATAATAATCCAATTAGGTGAAATCTCTTGTTTTTCCTTCATTTAAAGTCTTCTTTGGGATCAAGAAACTTTTAATAGTACCATTGGTGGGAGATTAAATCATATTTTTATTTTAGTTTTCGATTATTGATTTGATTGAATAGTGGTATAGTTATCCTTGATAGATAAAATTTGATTATTCTATGGTCATTTTCTTCTGATATAAGGACACTCAAGTTTGTTTGAGGATTGACTATTACAGATGTCGTGATTCAAGATCTGTAAATAAAACTTTTGATCAATCAACGTTAACAAACTTCGTTATGTGTGTATTGATCACTAGTAAGAATCAAGTTGTTTGTGCGACGGTTACTTTGAAGATTGAAGACTTGAAGAATTTTTCTTTTCGTATTTTGATCTTTTGATACTCTGTGCACACTTGATTCTTTGGGATCCAAACAAGTAATTTACTTTGATAGACGTCAGACTTGTCAAAAGATTAAACAAGTCGTCTAGTTGCTTTTCATCGAGTTGCTTAGATAGAGCTTGTTCACTGAGATAAATTATTTCTCAATCTTTTTGTTGGTTTGATCTTTGACCAAAGGATTTTGTATTGGATAAACATAAGATTCTTTATACTCAACTTTAGCTCTGTTATTACTGGATTTGGGAGATATATAGTTAGGTGGTTACTCGGACATGTTAGTCATTTACTATTTCGGGATACAAATCTAATGGGATTAAGATATTAGAAGTTTTCACAGTAGGTGAAGCAACATGAGATAGTGGACTATGTCTTGGGATTCACGTTTGTAGACCAGATTGGTTATAGGCGCAGATATATTGAAGGAACTAAGTAACTAAGAGTAGTTTACTTGGTCTCAACTGTACAAAATTGCAGTAATTGATTTTTATATCGGCTTAATTCTGAGAGTATTTATAACTAGACAAGGTCCTGAGGTTTTTCTGCCAAGCAGTTTTCCTCTTCAACAAAATCTTGTGTTGTGGTGTGATTTACTTTACTTTCGCATTATATTGTTTATCATTGTAATTAAAGGAAATACACTTGTACGTTAATCAAACTTGGTATTATCCTATAGATTGGTTCAGTCTCGAATTTAAAATATATACCAAGTTACATCTTTTTGAAGTAATCTTTTTCCATTTATTATTTCTGTAACATTACACAAGGTGTATCCATAGTAGGTTGATACGAAAAGATTGTGGTGTATTCGGTACCCTCGCCATTTCAATTGGTATCAGAGTAGATAAACATGATAAGATCTAACAATTTATGTTTTGTGGGATCCAACCTATAAGACATGAGTCGAATAAAGGTTAAAAGGAAACAAAGAAAAAATACAATTAACGTATCACACGATTTTGATACTGTAAGTCCTATCGTCTCCACCTGGAAATATCTCGGATATGTCTACTAATCAAGTAATTATAGAACTTATTAAAAAATTAGAAATCCAAGACAAAATGGTTGATAACTCATGTCACGATTCTAATGAATCAAATTTCGAATCTAAAAGAAAATCTACAGTGTTAGTTAAAAAATTCGAAAAAGTTGTTTATCTTCTTACCTCTGAAAATCAGAGTTTAAAAACAGAAATAAATAACCTTCAGAATGAGATAAACGTTAAAGACTTGCACCTTAAACTACTTCAAGAAAGTAAAGATTCTCCTAGTAATGTCTCCATGTCCACTGCAAAGTAAGATAAAACCAATGAAATAGTTACAGAAGAGTCCATGGAACGAGAAAGGTATTTTTAAATAAACTCGGATTCGAAGTGTTCATCTGACTCTGATTTGGAAGAGACAGATGAGAACGTAAAAAATTACATCATGACTTTAGTTCTCTTCCTCTTGAAAATAAGAAGTTAAAAAGGAGAATCAGAATCCTTGAATGTAGACTCAACTGGAGCAAGTCCAAAGCCAAGGATGGACTCCAAAGATAAATTGTATTTTGAGAATCGGTCTAAATTTTTTCGAAAGTTTTGTGTTTGAAGATTGTTGAATGTGAAAAACTTCTTCAAGATCTACAAAACTTGATAAAAAACTTGCTACAACTAAAGTAAGTAATGACTCTCAACAAATATTGAGTCATGCTATGGAACAACAGGTTAAACATTTTCGTCAGGAAGTGGCCTCCAACTTTCAGGGTCGACTTCTTGTTGACGCTCATGCTCAATGATCATATTATGCAAAATGGTACAAGTCTTCATGATCTTCCCAATATATTTTACATTCCACATACGTGTCGGCCCCTTGATAATGAAAAAGTAGGGGTCTGACAACCACACCCAATATTTCGATTAGGCAATCTGTATGGACTAACTCCAATATACTTCCAAGAGAATCAACTAGACAGTCAGACTCAGTCAAGCAAAATACTTCTAAGAGTTATATCTATGTTTCTCAATGTAATCAGCAAATCAAACAGATAGAAATCCGCGATCCTGATTATTATGAGAAACAACTTGAACGGTACAAAATACCAATGTTCAAGTGTCAATTAATTTATATCAACAACCAAAGGTTGGATTATCTAATTGATTGAACTACGCACAACCTTTGATATTTGTATTATATAAACAAATATAATGCGGAAAAGCAATAACACAGACACCAGAAATTTTGTTAACGAGGAAACCGCAAATGCAAAAAATAATCGGTACCTAGTCCATATTTGAACACCATACTGTATTAAAACGCTACAGACTCTGCCCTACTACAAGTTAACTTAGGACTGGAATGTAGTTGAGCCCTAACCAATCTCACACTGATTAAGGTACACTCGCGTTCCTTATTCCTCTGAATCCCAGCAGGACTCTACGCACTTGATTACCTTAGCTGATCTCACCCACAACCAAGAGTTGATACGACCCAAAGTTGAAGACTTGATAAACAAATCTGTCTCACATAGAAAAGTCTATTGAATAGATAAATCTGTCTCCCACAGAAATACCTATGAGTTTTTGTTCCGTCTTTTCATAAATCAAGGTGAACAGGAACAAATTGATACATCGGATTTATATTCCCAAAGAATAACCTAGTAATATCAATCACCTCACAATGATCTTAACCGTATGGAAGCGGAAAAAGATATTGTGGAATCAAAAAAGATGAGACGAATATGTTTGTGACTACTTTTTATCTTACCTATCGAAATTAAATCTCGATAAAATCTTAGAGAAGATAATACTCAATACGATAGAACAAAGTAAGATCAGAACACGCAACTACAGAGAAAATAGTTGGGCCTGGCTTCAGAATCCCAATGAAGTCTTTAAGCCGTTAACCTATAATGGTTTTAGAAAAACCTAGGTTAAAGGAGAATCGACTATAGTCGCAACTAGTATCATACATGAGGTGTGGGGATTAAGTTTCCCAGTTGCTAGAGTTCTCCCTTATATAGTCTTCAAATCAGGGTTTGCAATCAATGTTACCTTGGTAACAAAGCATTCAATATTCACCGTTAGATGAAAACCTGATTAGATTCAAGCTAATATCTTTCAACTGTTAGATCGAACTTAGCTTGTTACACACAAATGAAATGTGCCTTCATTTAGATATGGGTAACCGTACCTAAACGTGTACACTTGGTTGGATCAATACTTAGAATAGAAATAGACTTCTGAGTGATAGATGAGTTCAAGTCCCCACATACCTTTCGTTGATGAAGTTCCACAAGCTCCCCTTATAATTTCTTCGTCTTCAATAAATGAACGCCATGAAATCTAAAGCTCAACTACATATTCTATCCTAATCCGAGACATAGCTATAAGCAGACTAGAAATCAAGACTTATAGTTTTGACAACTAAACTTGACAAACAAGCTTGAGATAGCAACGCTTGCGAGTTCGAACGAGCAGTGCTCTAACAATCTCCCCCTTTGTCAATTTTAGTGACAAAACTATCAATACATATGGATTACAAAATAAATAAACTTTGTAGCTTCTCATCCAAATGCTTGATTTCCTTGGTTCTTCAACATTACTAGAAATCTTCGTCACTTCCAAGTACTCCAGTGATTATGAACGTGTTGAACTCAACATCATAGTTGTTGAAGATCCGTAGCCATAACAATAAGAAAACAATTGTTCTCAATCATTGTTATACAGTGTCATAGTATTATTACACATCATCAAAGTTCAATTATATCACAACTTTGACAATAATACTACGGTGATATGTATCATTTCCCCTTAGTTAATACTTCATCTCACAATGAAAACCACTCCCCCTTACATAATGATCCGTAAACCATATGTATTTGTAGTGTGAACTACACAATAATTCTCCCCCTTTTTGTCAATATAAATTGGCAAAGGTACGAAACTAGCGGGATCATAATGAAATTCTCATAGAGATACTTCTTAACTTAATGAGAACATATCAACTTTGTTTCGATGATTTCACATAATCGAAACTTAGTGTATTCATCAAGGAGTTTATAAAGATACAATAAAACTCCTATAATATTCCACAGCCGCACTCCCCACAAAGATTTGGCAATTAAGCACAAGTTCAATTAAGAACTCTCCACCATAAAATGTCATTCCCGAAAGAACAACAAGAGCGACTTTACTTTTATAAGAAAAGAAGGATTTCTTTCGACATTAACAAATCACATAAAACATGAATTTGTATCCAGAAAACTCAATTAAATTAACCACAAAGGAAGCTCAATGATTAATTTAATCGGAAATGCTCAACATAAGAAAACTTACGGAGCCATACAATACTTTCACATAGAAGTGGATCAGGAAAAGATCAATACTGCGGAATATTCGAGAAAATGTAGTGTACCTGATGCAACCTGATTTTACATATATATTTGTATAAGCTTAGATACTAATATTATTGATTGTCTCTATTATGATATATCTTGTGATATGATAAACATGTTTTACATCTACTAATAAATCAGTGATGTTTAAGATTTGACAGGAAACTAATATGCGGTTGACGTGGTCTAAAAGATAAGTAGGTAACCAATTATTTTTTTGAGGATATAGTTTCTGTCTAACATGTTTAGTATGTGTTGTAAAACAGATGTGCATGTCCGTATTTATCCTGGGAAATCACAAGGATGCTCTGACTAGAGGACCAGGGATTGGAATGCATGAGGTACATATTTAATTTCAAATATGTAATATATATATATTGCACTAACCTTAATATTGAGGAAGCTGTAATGAATGTACTAGCAAATAGTACATGTATTATTTATAAGCTTTACAACCACCTATGAAATATGTGATGTTTACGATTTGACTGAAAGACCAAGTTGGTTGATATGATCTAAAGGATCGAAGGGAGCCAAAGGAATTCTAAACAAAATGGTCTTTGTCAAACTCGATGCTTTTAAAATGTGTGTTGTAAATGTGCAGTGAATTAGGTGTACAAATACACTAGTACCTCAAAAGAATTACTGGGATGATCTGCGCAGAGATTACGATACTTGAGGTACATTTAAATTGTGTATGTGATACATATTGTACTGACCTTAAGAGATGTTGTTGTTCCAGGCTATCGAAAATCTTAGCCTATGTGTGTACCCTCTTGAGGAGTGTCTATCTAAGGAATTCCTTGAAACATACATGATGAAATTGATTTTTGAGAAATCAAAGTTCATGCGCTTTAATTCAAGCACGAGAGGAAGACGAATGGCTATTAAGATATGCGTCTTAGAAGATATTCCTCTGTGATCGAAGCCTGTGGCCATCATTGCAGAAACTCAATTGACTATGTGAGTCTAAAGTAAATGAGCAATGACAAAGTCTAGACATACTCGGTAAGAATTATACTCTCTAATGAAGTAATTTTAGTTGATTCGTGAAGTCAAAAAGAGAGTCTCAGTAGACATGTGAAGTCAAAAGAGAACCTCTTGGACTTAGTGAAGTCAATAGAAAAATTAGTGATCCTTTGACGAAAGGATAATCTAGAGATATAGTTTGTAATTATACATCGAGGGGGATGGGACTTAAGCTCATAAAATAATAACTTGCCATGAAGGATACTCAACCTTGCTGACTGGAGATCCCAAGATCAAGGTTTCGAACGAGACAACTAATTTGTGGTGAGTAAAGGTAAACACTATCAGAGAATTATATTCTCTGTCCCTTCCCTATGGTGTAGATGTAATAGTGTGACTGCATGTGAAGGATGCCTTTTAATAAGTCTTAATGAGTTCTATAGTTTCAATTTAAGATTGAAGTGGGGTGTAGCAGTGAACACTCTTGATGGAACTCACCTATCTGAATGAGGAAGTGGGTCGCTTCCTATGAGAATATGAGCTGATTCTCTAGAGCATTCTGAGAAACAAGATACGTCCAGGGCCAAAATGGACACAACGGCATGAGCTTGGCAGCAACCCTCGGAGATATCATGCGTGGTTGTTATCGCGAATTACACCAAACGTTAGACAGTTCAAGACATTACATTCACTGGCTAACAAGTAGTTCCGATAACCTCTCACTAAGCAAAGGTTCAAGACCTAATGGACACCTATGCCTATTCGTGATATTTCCTGTTTTCTGTGTTTTATCGTATTTTCATTCATGTGGGGGATTGTTGGAAAACCACCGGTTTTATGTGAATAAAAATTTATTATAAAACGGTTTTTCAAAATAATTAAAATACCTTCCAAAATTATCTCTTAGTTTTATGGGGAAAGTTTAGCTTATATATTTTGGATTTGGATTTGCACTAGGGTTTTTACACATAGAAAAAACTTCTCTCGTATCCACCAGTGAAAAATACTTCTTCGTTTTTCTGGTACGGAGTTTATGTGCTAACGTTTCATGAGTTTTCGCTGCCAAGTTCTAGAAGGACAAGGTTTGAATGTGCTATTCAAGCTTTGTTAAGATTGTTGTATCTTGGAGGCAGATGTCCAGTAGGGCTATAGCATCATCTTTTTCAGAGTGTAGCCGGGCATTCTTGTCTTAAGGACATCATGTTGAACATGTGCCTCAATCTACCATTACCAGTTTCTTCTTTCTATGGTGTTTAACAGGGATGTGCAAGACGTCAACAATTGAATCGGAGACGACACAAAAACAGATAAGTGCCTCTTATATTAATTAGTTTTTTGATATATTATCAATTTTAATTGTTATTCCCCAACATTAGGTTGACTCTGTCCCCGAACATAATTGAGTGTCGTAACGAGTCTTATTATTTTTGGGGGGTTTGAGAATCCTACCGGATTCTTATGTCCACTTGTGTAAATAATTCTTGTTATTAATAAAGTTGTTTGTTAGTCAAAAATCTTTTGGCTTCATTGTTTGAAGGTGTTCTTCCCTTGGCATTATTGGATGTGCTTTCATTGATGAACGCCCTTGAATAGTTTGGTTGGACATGATTTTTATATTTAACAAACTGTGCCTCTTTGCTAGAACTAGGATTATCTATTCGTTTATAGGCCAGACATCGTGTATCACTAGTTCTTTTATCTCCTCCTAATATTGAAGTTGGTTTGCTAGAATTATCCTTAAACTTTTTCAAGTCCCTTTTTTGTTCCAACCTTTTGACTTTTTCAAGAGCATCTCGATTTTTCTCCAACTGTTTTACTCGAGAAAAACCAGCACTTAGAGCTTCTCTAATAGAACGTGTGTGAGGAAAAAAGTCTTCATCCACGTAAGATACACATCCATATTTCCTAAAATATTTCTCCAACCCTAACCTCTTCAATAAACATGGATATGACGTGGCATATTTTTCTATAGACATCCTCTAGCTCGACCTCTTTTTTTAGAGGTTCACCAAGAGGATTTGTATCAATCCTAATCAGCATTTTCGATATTAAAAATAAATTTAATTTTATTAAAAATAATTGTTAAAAGGTTAACGATATTTCTATCCTTTCTCCTTCTTTTCAGAACGAAGCTTTTCTTCCCTTTTTTTTTCTTTCTCCCTCGTTATTCATCCAAAGCCATCAGATATCTCGTACTATGTTTCAATCGGGTAACTATATTTTTTTCTTTTTTATCAATAACTTTTCTTTTATGGATTGATTGAATCTCCATGATGATATCCAGATTAATATTATACCATGTTATTATAGTATTATATTTTCTTTGAAAAATAAGGGTTTATGTGATAATATAATACCATTCAGCAATTTATCGATCTTCTCTGATAAGACTTTGTCTCAAAGTTTAGAGAAAGAGTCTATGCCGATTTGCTTAATATGTTTGATGTTTCTTTCGAACAGTAGAATAAAAGTCCACGATGTCACATACTTTAACATTGATTTGTAATATGTTTTTATTTGATTTCAATTTGTATGGTATTGATTGATCTTTGAGCATATACGACATCTTTTAGGTTGAATATCCATGATGGCATCATCAAAACTTACAAACGACAGTGATAGCTCATCTTCTGGTAGTGAATCGGATGGGTATGATTCATTATTTGTCGTGCGGAGCTTTAGAAAGAAACAACGGTTTGACGACAACTTTGACAGTACTACTACAACGAAGAAATCAACTGTTATTATCACCTCTATTGTTCCAGCCATGGTTGCAACTACGATGATAGACGACAAAGGGCCTCATGGTGGATCCGTTTTGGGTAGGAGATACATCGAACGTGATAGACAGGTTCATCATAATTTAATTATCAAAGATTATTTCAGTGGCAGGGAGTCGAAATATCCACCAAGTTATTTTCGTCGTCGCTATCGGATGGATATTGATCTATTCAAGCGTATTTTATGTGGAATTCGATACCATGACGACTATATTACTCAAAGATGCTGCTAAGAAGTATGGTTTGAGTGCTCTGCAAAAGATGATGGCCTAAGTGAAAATGCTTGCATATAGTTGTCCAGATGATTCTATTGATGAATACATTCAGATTGGTGAAAGCACGACAATTGAATGCCTAAAACGCTTCTTTGATGCTATAATTGGTGTTTTCGAGAAACAATACTTAAGAAAACCAAATGAAGTTGACATCAAAAAGTTGCTTAAAGAAGGAGAAGAACGTGGTTTTCCCGGAATGCTCGGCAGTTTGGATTGTATGCACTGGCCTTGGAGGAATTGCCCTTTGGCATGACATGGTACACACACAAATGGTTTTAAAAAGGTTCCAACTTTAAGTTTATAGGCAGTGGCATCTCAAAGTCTTTGGATATGGCATGCATTCTTTGGCATGTCTGGTTCAAATAATGATGTTTCTGTTTTGGAAAAATCTCCTTTATCTGATGACATATAATAGTGTTTCTCCACCATGTAACTTTGTTGTTCAAGGTCATCAATACGATATGGGATATTATCTTTCTGATGGAATTTATCCTCAGTATGCAACTCTAATTCAAACTATTTTCAATCCGACTAGGCCTAAAGAGAAGTTTTTTGCTGAATGTCAAGAAGCTGTACGAAAAGATGTGGAACGAGCATTTGGAGTACTGCAAGCAAGGTGGCATATTATCTGTTAGAGCACTGCTCGGTCGAACTCGCAAGCGTTTCTATCTCAATCTTGTTTGTCAAGTTTATTTGTCAAAACTATAAGTCTTGATTTCTAGTCTACTTATAGCTATGTCTCGGATTAGGATAAAATGTGTAGTTGAGCTTTAGACTTCACGGCGTTCATCGATTGAAGACGAAGAACTACTAAGGGGAGCTTGTGGAACTTCATCAACAAAAGGTATGTGGAGACTTGAACTCATCTATCACTCAGAATTCTATTTCTATTCTATCTCCTATTGAGACAAAAGTCGTATAGCTATATAGACTTTACATTATATACATTTGATATTTCGAGCTTAGTTTAACTCGCTTACATATTTCTCGAAATATGTGTTGGTAAGCTTTCGCTTTAACCAAGTTCATCTTTATTCTTGACGAAAGTCAAAAGATGATCATGTGAAAATCGCCTGGTAACATCTTACATGATTTGTGTGAGACAGTCATTTGATGTAGACTTGGAATGTTTCGTATTGATCTATTGATCACTTGAAAATTGCTTTGAAGCTAATAGTTGATGAGAGACAGCTATTCCCGTCTTCTAAGAATGTTTCAATGATTAAGATGGAGTTTAGAACAACTAACCATTGATCAGATGTAGCATAGTATGCGTACTTGTATGCTAACAGTTGCAAGTTATTCCAAGTCCGGGAACCATAGTATGCATACCCGTATGCGTACTGGTTTAACATTTGAAGTCCGGGAACTTAGTATGCATACTCGTATACGTACCGGCTTAATAGTTCAAGTCCGTGAATTCAACTGAGTTTGGTCGTGCACGACAGTATGCGTACACGTTCGCATACTGGCGGACAGACCAAGTCCGGAACTCTAGGTATGCGTACCCGTTTGCATACCTGAGTGGGTTAAGTTCTAAAATCAATTTATTCATGAAAAAATGAATTTATATAATAAGGAATGCAATATTTTTAAACCGTGGCTATAATGTTTCATGAATTTATTCGAGTGAATCAAAATCGATTTTGCTTCAATTGTGTCTTGTATACTTCTGTGAGAATATAAACAATTGAACAACTCTATAACTAGTTTCATTTGAGTCATTTTAACTAGTTGTGATTAAGATGAACAAGGTTTATATGAAAGTGTTCATATGGCTAACTTCGGTTAACTATTGTTGAGCCAACCAAGTGTATACGTTTAGGTACGGTTTCCCATATCTAAATGAAGGCACATTTCATTTGTGTGTAACAAGCTAAGTTCGATCTAACGGTTGAAAGATATTAGCTTGAGTCTAATCAGGTTTTTATCTAACGATGAATATTGAATGGTTTGTTACCAAGGTAACATTGATTGCAAACCCTGGTTTGAAGACTATATAAGGGAGAACTCTAGCAACTGGGAAACCTAATCCTCACAGCTCCTGTGTGTTACTAGTTGCGACTAGAGTCGATTCTCCTTTAACCTAGGTTTATCTAAAACCATTATAGGTTAACGACTTAAAGACTTCAATTGGATTCTGAAGCCAGACCCAACTATTTTCTATGTAGTTGCGTGTTCTGATCTTACTTTGTTCTATCGTATTGAGTACTATCTTCTCTAAGATTTGCTCGAGATTTAATCTCCGATAGGTAAGATAAAAAGTAGTCACAAACATCGTCGTTTCATCGTTTGTGATTCCACAATATCTTGTTTCGCTTCCATACGGTTAAGATCATTGTAAGATGATTGATATTACTAGGTTGTTCTTTGGGAATATAGGTCCGGTGTATCAATTGGTTCCTGTTCACCTTGATTTATCAAAAGGCGGAACAAAAATTCGTAGGTATTTCTGTGGGAGACAGATTTATCTATTCAATAGACTTTTCTGTGTGAGACAGATTTGTTTATTAAGTCTTCGACTTTGGGTCGTAGCAACTCTTAGTTGTGGGTGAGATCAGCTAAGGGAATCAAGTGTGTAGCGTCCTGCTGGGATTCAGAGGCGTAAGGAACGTGAGTGTACCTTAATCAGTGTGAGATTGGTTAGGGCTCAACTACATTCCAGTCAAAAGTTAACTTGTAGTAGGCTAGAGTCTGTAGCGGATTAATACAGTGTGGTGTTCAAATCTGGACTATGTCCCGAGGTTTTTCTGCATTTGCGGTTTCCTCGTTAACAAAATTTCTGGTGTCTGTGTTATTGCTTTTCCGCATTATATTTGTTTATATAATTGACCTCATAAGTCTGTGTTTGTAGCAATCTGGTTAGTATGGACGAGTCTATCTCTTTTAACGTATCAATTCAGAAATTACTAGATGATTTCCATAGCTTGGATTCACCTGAGAGAACTGTCACATATAAGTCAATATCTAAATATTCTCTTGATGAAGAAACTGTTGATAACTGGGAAACACGCCTATAAGAACAGTTGGACGAACTTTATGATGAAGGTGATTCAGATATTGATAGAGATGTTGATGAGGAAGTCTCAGGGTATGTTAAGCTATTTAATTCATTGGAAAAAAAGAAGATGAGAACTTCTCATGTCATACCTTTTCTGACTACTCTTTGTCGAGAAAACAAGAAATTGAAAAGGATTTACGGAGGTCTTTGTGTTTTGAATCGCTCTTACGAATCGATCCTCAAAGATTCTGAGGAAAACCTGAGTAGAAAGTCACTTGAATGTGATAATGTTTATCAAAAATACTTCTTGTTGAAAGAGAAACTTGCAGAAACTGAAGAAAGGATTAACTCCCAGCAAGCAAGTTTTGATGACAGAGAAAACACTTATCTCGCTCGAGAAAAACGCCTTGAGGCTGATTTAGCTGCTGCTCTTGATAAAATCAAGATGTTGGAAGATGACTTGAAAAAGTTCAATACTAGTTCAATCAAATTAACCACTATGCTAGGAACAAGTAAAAATCACCGTGATACACGAGGATTGGGCTATAAGGGAATAAATGCTCCAAGTACTAGCAAAGAGGTATAATTTGTCAAGGCTAGTGATTCTTCTCAACAAAAGGTTTCCACTGATGGAAAAAGTGAAATTTTCTTCACCGGCAGTTAAGGTTCGAAAGAGCAAAGTATATCAACCTCCAAAAATAACACACATGAATCCGGGGAAGAACGTTCCTTATATTTGTCATTATTGCGGAAATAAAGGTCACCTGGAAAGGAGATGTCGTTTTCGTATAAGGAATGAGAAACTTCATGATGTTCTTGTTTGGGCATCACAAGAAGTTTTGAAACCAAGATCTTATGTTAAGGCTAATCCTTTTAATATTACAGGTTGTAATCCAACCTTTAGGCAAAGAAATCAGTGCTTTAATCCAACCTAGATTTGCCTATAAACGTCATACGAATCCTTTTCACAATCGTAATGGTTATCAAAAGGATAACTTCATAAAGACGAAGACAAAATTCGATGCTCCAATTGGAGAAAGACTAACTTGCAAAAGAATAGTCAATCCAATTATCTTCCGAAAATTCTAGAAGAGAGTAACGGGAAGAAGGGTACGGTTGTTCCTAAACACACTCAGAAGTGGATACCAAAGGAAGTCAATGATGCTTTGAGTGTGAAAAGGTATGATCTCCCAGAAAATTCCATGACTATGGAGAAGGCAGTATCCATGATGTTGGAACTTAAAAAGTTCTTTGGAAAGATGGATTTGGATGTGAAAGGTTCTAAAAGCGCTCTCTTTCAGGATAATCCAAAAGTGAAACAGAATAAGCCAAAAACTATTGATGGTGAAAAATCCATAGTTGCGGAAAAGTCTGTCTCAGTCACTTGTGGTGAGCAAGACCTTGCTCACCTCAACACAACTTGATTATGTTGTAAGTGCATCCTCACCAAGGAATTCCCTGCTATGTATTCGGTGAGGGAAGCACGAGAATTGGGGCGCACATATTGTGTTAGGTATGATATTAAATTTTTGGTAAAGCCGTAAGAATTCACAATTGAATTCTTTTAAATGGTATGTCTCTAAACTTGACCAAGATTTATTATTTTATTATTTGCTTAAGGTACTTATAATGATCTATGTACCTTGTGTATCGTTCATGTCTACCTAACTTGATATGTGTTTAAGGTTCTTAAATGTGTAGGTTCAAAAATAGTAGTTCGGGATGTTTGGCCTTCATGGTACACATACCAGGTATGCATACCATAATTTAAAATCAAAATCTCGAGACTTTAGTTCGCATACCTTTTTGCAAACTGCTTTAGGTCACGAAATCCCGTATGCAAACTTTTTCTGTTTTCGGTATTCGATAAAAAGCTTGTTTTGGCCGTAACTTCTTCGTCCGAACTCGGAATGACCTCATTCTTTTTGCTTTCTTTTCCTATTTGAATTATATTCAAAATGGTGATAAGAAACCAAGGATTTGGATGAGTTAAGATTGGTCCTTTTTCCCGACTCTTAGTTTTTGAGTGCGTTGCTCAGTTTCGTCGCACTTGTTCCACTTCACTTGGACTTGGGCACTTGGATTCTTGGAGTACTTATCTTATAAGCTCATTTGTAGTTTTTGGAAGATGATTTTGCAGTATTTAGTCTTTATTGGTTTCATATATTGCAAATAATGTTATGGGATATGTGTGTTTATGTCCGTGAACTATGATTGTCCCATATATGTCAAAAGTTAAGTCTATTATGGCATTATGCAAATATTGATGGAAAATGGAATGAACTTTTGATGTCAAAGATTAATTCTATGGTGTCATTATGAAAATATTGATGAAAAATAGAATGAATCTTTCCAAACCTTGTAGTTTGTCCCACATCTGATTAACCTTTCAAGGATACTTTCTCAAAATCCGCTTGTGTATCATTACACAATGACACAATTAATGCCTGACCATGTGACTTTGACATGTGAAAATATATGCCAAAATAATCTCTGAATTACTACTCTATACCACAGATTTCATCTTATTTCTAGAACTCCTAAAAGAGATTCTATAAGAAGACTCAAAATTAGTCTAAATCAAGTGTGCATATTGGGAACACTGAGGTTCACTAGCCAAAGAAATATAAGGGATAATCTTGATTTACCTTATGAGAATCAGATTCCTACATAATAGTTCTTAAACAACTTAACACCCTTTAACTCGTGAGTGGTGTTAGTAAACAACACTAGGCCCTGAAAAGTATTCAACGATCTAAGCATATGCATCGATGTTAATCAAAGCCTACTGATACATAAGCAACCCCAACTGGCCAAAATGCCTTGAACCTGTCTAAGTAAGATTATGGCCAAAGGTCCCCACATTTTAGTAACTGCCTTAAAAATATTTAAGCTTAGTTCTTACTTTCAGTGAGTTCAAATGGCAACTAGTACAGTAAATCAACATGATAAACCGACCCTCGTCTCCCTTAGTTGAAATTCTCAGCATATTCTAAAATGTTCTTATTCTAAAGTATCATTATATAGGTGACAACCTAAATAGCTTCTCAACCACAATCACATGCACTAACTATTTTAGGAGTGTTTACCATAACTCATCAGTTCTTACTCCAAGTAGAAGAGATTTACACAACTCAAAATAAACATGCAATCAAAGGTATCTTTCTGGATGGGGTGAGTACCTGACGTGAAATCCACTGTCCCTTTGCATGATATTAAAGGAGATGAATTTCTGCACAATACTTACTAGTACCGTTGCCGATGCTTTTGTCGATGGAGAATGCACTTTGATTCGCACAATCTAGTGTTCCTGTTCCCGCATCCATCGCCTCACTTTGCAGGGAAGTTGTCTACCTGACTAACTTATAGTGATTAATAGACATTTAAACTCAGCAGTAATCCACAGCACATTCGTCATTTGATGCTCCATGTGTTCCGGTAATACTAAATGAGTTCATCAGCATACTGCTATTATGTGCATTCTTACTTGCCACCTAGAACAGCTCTTCAAGCTGTAGTGAAAGATTTATCAATTAAGGATAATAGAAATATCATCCTTGTATGCACGTCATCAGGTCCTGTATGGAGTTCCCAACAGATTTACTGTTCCCTGTTGTGACAGCTAATTATCCAATAGCATCGTATACACTTCAGCAAGTGCCCTTCCCAGAAGCTCAGCTTGTAAATCTACATTTTGTTCGCGACACCTCTTATCCTTCGAACTGCTGGTCATCATCCACTCTAAAGATTCAGAGATATCCTTTCTTAATTGTTTGATGCAATCAATTGCCTTCCCTTCAGGTATATTTTTGATGGCTTTATAAACGGCAAGCCCGAACTCTTGAAAGCATAATAACATTGTCACGGATTTTACACATTCTTCACAGTTGGCAATCGAGAATGACCTTACAGCTTTACACAGTGCAAATATGGAGTCACAAACCTGGCGAAGCTCACTGTTTATATTTATTAACTGGCATCCGAAGCGCAAAACGTACGAAGCCAGGGAGCATATTTCTGGTGATCCTGTTATAGGTAAATCAATTACTAAAAATGACAACATGATTTTCCACAATCTTTCCAAATCTTCGCCAGCAACCTCATATTCAATTTGCAGCAAATATCCAAGAGAAACTATAATCTCTTTTGGTACTAAAGATACACCATCTACAGGGGACCCATATCCAAACCAGGTAACCAAATATGTATCCTCTCTCAGTTCAGCCATATCAATGAAGAGACTCAAGGACCTATTCCTTGCGCAAACGCCGACTGATTTCGATATTCACTATTCAGTTCTTTAATATGCGTATCAACCTCGACACCCTCGTGTAGGTACTAGACCAGATGATAACTTGCTGTTGTCATCTCTTTCTCCCAAGTTTCCAGCCTAAATGTTGATACACTTGTAAACTTACCATACAAGCGGTAGCTTTTTGCTGACCGAGAAAACGAACCCTGATTAGATCATAAGACGGATTAGAAATTCCACTAAGAACAAACCAATCAACCAATACACAATAAGTTTTACGGTTGCAAATTGGAATGTTAGAAATTTCTCATTGGCAAAGATATCAAACAGTTTATATGCGAGACGCAGAACTTGGTTTTCCCTTTGCCAATTAACACGTATGATATTTTGTATAAACAAGGCACTAAAAGATGATCAATTTCTATAGCACACCATGTCCTGTATATTTGAGGATATAAAAAATACCCCACATAAGCTATTAATAAACCACATGTTAACCAGCTACAGTTTTATCACGATCACAACTGATGTAACTCTTTACGAGAGCTACTTATTAACCAAATTTGATTTTTCTTAATTGTTCCTCTAAGATTTTTCTTGTCTTAAGATTGTTGGGGAATAATAATTAAAATTGATAATATATCAAAAAACTAATTAATATAAGAGGCACTTATCTGTTTTTGTGTCGTAGGTTCTCAGAGCGAATATGCAGGTTAAGGCCTTGGACACGTGATGGATCGCTAACTTTTCTCGTCGGAGCACCTTGTTCCCGCTTCAGTTGGTCAACAACCAACAAAAGGTCCTTTGGTTCTTCGCAACACCTACAGATGTAGGGGGAATCTTTGAATATGAATCAAGAATGTTACCTGGAGCTAGATCGGTTCCCGAAGATTTAGGGCAGAGGATGAACGATCACAACTAGGTCCCACTTTTGCCTCGTAGTAGAATAGAAGCTAGAAAGTCAATTGAGAGAAATGCAGATATCAAACAAAGGCCAACTAGGATTTCTTTACCCACCCTAAAATAGAAGAGTTGACGACTTTGAGTCGCAAGTGAAGTGCGTTCTAACTTAGTTCATATGGAAAAGCCACTAGGTGCAAGTAAAGCTCGTGCTGACTTGGTGGCTGCTTACTTAGTTGGTTCTCTTGGATCTCCGATTCAATTGTTGACGTCTTGCACGTCCCTGTTAAACACCATAGAAAGAAGAAACTGGTAATGGTAGATTGAGGCACATGTTTGATGTGAATTTTAGTTGTAGTGAAAGTGGTGGTAATAGGATTCGATTCTCGAACTTGTGAAGGATAACTTTAGACTTAAATTCAAAACTAAATAGAAAAATCACTAAAAATTATAGCAAACACTGACAAAGTTGATATCAATATTAAAAGAACACTGAGGCTAAGATTCCACTATTTTCCAAGTTCAAAGTGATTTTATCTAGTATTTATATTTATTCAATCTTTGCGTTTAATTTGATTCTAAGCTATTGCAACATGTAGATTTTCAAAATAACAAGTGTAAATCCAAAGTATAAAGCATCAAGAACCTATGGCTAAGTATGCTCTATCAAAAGAAATAACAATTGCTTAACAAAAATCATTCAAACAATTATAAATCAAGGCAAATAATCATAAAATTAATTGAAATAAAATTAATAAAATAGAATATACCACTTTTTGTTGGAAAAATAGCTTCCTCTATCGCCTCAGCAATGGGGTTTAGCTCCTCATATTAATCATATTCTCAAAATACATGTTTATGGCTCAAAAGTTGATTAAAAGGGAGAAAGGTGTTAAAGCAGCGGATTCTGTAGTTGCTGAAGGTCTAAAACAGAAGTCGGAGTTGTTGATGAAGGGCTTCGGTGACTGCAGGAAGATGCGACCGTACCTCGTTGTCACTGAAAATAAGTCTGTCTCTACGACTGATTATGTGGGTCTTATGTTCTTCGTGTTCTTCTTCTTCGCAGCAACAGAAAAGTTTCTGTACTCGACTCCAGTTGATTTTTTTCGCTTCTCTAAGGCTCTAAACTTCTCCAAAGTGTTCGTAACTCTTCCTTAGCCTCTCTAGAGCTTATATATACCTCACAGCTCGGTTTAAACTCGATCAAAATCTCTTTTTCTTCCCAAAAATAATATTTTTTTCTCGGCCAAGTTTTGGATATTCTAACCTGTTTAATCACTTCACCTCCTTCCTGAATTATCCAAACTATCCTCTTATGCTTCTACAAACAAATCTTTGCAAAATATAGCATGTAACTTCTAAATATAATTCAAAACTTTGTCTGTTTCCATTTTTATTTTATTTTTCCTGTTTTATCAAAACCCAATCATTCAGCCCATTCTAATCGATACAAACAGATGTACCAACCTTGTTTACTCCATTCAAGTCCATCCCAACTTAGTTTGGCGATTGAATCTCGATAAAACACTTCCAAAAATCGATCCAAAACTTGCCAGGAAGACTTTTGGTTTTCCCGCCAAAACAAAATTTCAAACGAAGGGGATGACCTCCCCTTATCCAATCCCGGTCTGTGCTTAGCAGCTGCCTGGAAATGAGTTACCCCTTATCCAAAGTGAGAGTCTGAATAGCAAATGTCCTCCCAGGAGCATTTAACAACTTTTCGAGCCAATTTTTCCGCAAAAGCCTATTTTTCCAAAAACACCTACAAGGGATTAAAATACCAAAATTAGTACAAAAATGGGTACTAACACTATACATAAAAGAGATGAAAATAGACACATAAATGCGTCTATTAATGTTCAACATGTTGTCCTTGAGACAAGAATGCCCGGCTACACTCTGAAAAAGATGATGCTATAGCCCTACTGGACATCTGCCTCCAAGATACAACAATCTTAACAAAGCTTGAATAGCACATTCAAACCTTGTCCTTCTAGAATTTGGCAGCGAAAACTCATGAAACGTTAGCACATAAACTCCGTACCAGAAAAATGAAGAAGTATTTTTCACCGGTGGATACGAGAGAAGTTTTTTCTATGTGTAAAAACCCTAGTGCAAATCCAAAATCTATAAGCTAAACTTTCCCCATAAAACTAAGAGATAAATTTGGAAGGTATTTTAATTATTTTGAAAAACCGTTTTATAATAAATTTTTATTCACATAAAACCGGTGGTTTTCCAACACCTAATGTTGAGGTGTGCACTTGCACCCCAGCCCAACCGGCTCCAAACTCAATTGCATATTCAAGTTTATTTACAAGCTGTCATGGACCTCCCTGTGATTCCACAACAAGATCTATAGTAACTAGTGTATTGTAAGAATTGATTGCCTAAACATTCAAGTAACTACTGCAGCCACACTGGACTCAGTTCTTCTTCTCTTTTCTTTTCTTTTCATAACCATAACTATTACAGGACTTGGGCTTATAAAGCTCGACCTCAACCCCTATATCCAACGGCTATAATTCCACCAGATGTTTACATCTAACCCCCTTAATACAAATGATAAAGACACGCATTGTTTGGATAAAAGCTACCAACTACAGATTATGCTAAATACTGGCAACGAAGTGATACGGGCACTCTCCTCCTAGGCTTGGGACATGACACAAGCCTAATTTTGCTTCTTTGTCGCTTCTATCCTATGCACCCCAAAACAATTTTTTGCACTCCCAACCTGGAAATTTTGGCTCCGCCCCCATTCTACTTAAATCGTCTCCTTTCTTCGCAAGGCTTTTCAGCCGCAAAGTTTATCTCCCAGAATCCATATCTGAAATGCACCTCAATAGAACTCCTGCAAAGCTGTAAAGTGGAGGTGTTAAAAAACTGTTGGAATTTTGAATAGAAATATGAGTTAGTTAGTTAGTGTGAATGGATGTGTCCACTCACTTAAACCTTTTCAATATGTAGTGTCTTATCCCATAGGATGTGACTCTCCACTAAGGGTTGTGACTCTTCATGAAAGGATTTCTCCAAGAGTCACCTCTAAACCTATATAAACCTCACTCATTCTCCATTGCAAGGGTGTTTTTTAGAGTCATAAAAATAGTACTAGAAATTTAAGAGTTTGCATGTGTCTTCAAGAGTTAAAGAAGAGTTTGTGCTACATCTATTCGTGTTCGTTGTTCGGTGTTATCGAAGTGCTGCGAAAAACATCGAGGTATTGTTGAATGTTGGAGACATATGTCGCTAAACCTGTAACAGCATTATATACAGGGCATCAAATGTCTTAATCAAAGAGATTACTCGCCTCAATACACCCAAATAAGTTTGTTTAAGTTTTGTGATTGATCATCTTTTTCTATCCTTCTTTTCTTGTTTTGTTGTCGGTATTACGAAACGTAATACATGTTACAAAAAGTTGTAACGGATCGGTGGATAATACACGAGTTGTATTATTGGAGAATCGGTAATGAAGATGTTTATCCAACAATCTTAAGACATTTCAACTTTATATCTTTGTTATTGACTTAGTCGTTTGGATGGTTCCCTATCCTTTGACTATTCCGTTCAAGTTCTGGAGCAACACTGTTGGACAGTGGGTTTGATGTTTGCAAAAGTGTTAGAGATTAGAAAACCACATCGCATGATATACCAGATTCATCATGTCTTGTCGGTTCTATAATCGGTGTATAGCAATCAATTTACAAATCTGCTTGGTTTGTTAATTATTTTACTAAACCAAGATTGTATAGAACCATTGGAACCGATACCAAACTCCGAAAGAAAGAATTAATGGACGGAGAATTCATATTAGGATGAATCTCTGTAACTGTTTCCCGAATTGTCTTCCACGGAAATATCCATCTATTTTCAGAACTTAATTGGACAAGAGGAATCAATACAGATTGGTGTGTGTTGTAGACCTAGTTTCTACAACACATGTGTTGCGATTGAACTCAACAGAGAGGATTTGGATCACAGTAATGTTAAAGTCAATTTGAAATGGCTTTAAAAAGGGGCAATCGGATTAAGTTTGGTTTATGTGAGACCATTCAAAATTTGAATAAAGGCACCCTTTGGGAATACGTGTAGTGAAAAGATGTGTTTTTTCAACAAGAGACATGTGATTGGGGAATACCTGTCTCTAAGTAGCCGGTAACTAGCCAAGCTTGATGACTGGTTGATTCAAATTGGGATACTAGTTGTATCCACAATGTGATAGATACACAAATTCCAGGAATTTGCACAGATTAGTAGTTTGGATCAATGGATCCTATTCCCCTCAGGTTCTAGTGATCAGACTTGTCAACGGTTAGAACAACATTTTTGGTTGTTAATCCACTAATGTTAATTAGCATGTTGCTAATAAAATAAAGGGACTTGTTGGTCATCAGAACATATATATTCTGACACCCTTTCTTAATTGGGTGAATTAAGAAAATAGAATGAATAACGGTTGATATTCTCTCTGATTCACGTGAGGATAGATTGGCGAAGAGATGTAATCTCTTAAACATGTATCTTCTTTCAAGCAGTTGTTAAGAGGATCTATAAGCGATAAGCATTGCGCAAAGAAATGATTGTGAACGAAATTAACACAGTTATTTCTGAAAGGGCATAGTGCATCTTTAAGATGTCCATTCGGTTACTAATTATTTGAATTTGGGATCCGTACGTCTACCCATTGGCGTGAATGGTGTCTCTTAACAAGTTAATTGACATCTCCTTGAGGTTACAAAATCTGATGGTTCAATCCGGAGTGAACAGTCACTATACCATATTCTTAGAATTAAATCTAAATGGAACCGACATGGTGGAGTTCGAAGAGATGCGTCTTTTCGTCAAAAGACGCATGGCCTAGGGATCTTATCCATCAAATTTTATCATTTGTGCGCAGTATTTTGCATATTTGGAAAAACCCCAGTCCTAAATGGTGAAGTGACTGGATAAACAAAGGATTCATTAACGTTTTTGTGTCGTTTCTATGGAACTTTTATCAACAACGTACTGGTATATATATAGTGGTTCATGGATTGAATTTATATACAGTAGTTGGTTTTCTGAAACGGAGATTTTGCTCAAATTTAATTTGGGTAGAAAATCATTCTTTCACGAAGTGTTTTCTTTTGGGTTTGCACCAATTTGAAAACGGATGAGTCCAGTTTCGTAAGGGACTTATGAATTGTCAGTTGGCCTGAATCAATCAAGGATGCCGTAAGCATAATTAGATGGATTGATTACTGGCAGTCAGTTTGAAAGTTCGCAATCCAATTGAATTTTTTCAAATGAACTAGTTTGAAATGGAGTATCGATCTTGAACGACACTAATATGGGACCAAATCATCAGTGCCCATTGATGATCTTAGATCTCATTGGAGATGACTGGTTACAATGGACTAAGTGGAATCAAATCATTACATACGAAAAGTAAAGTATGAATGGATAATTCCTGTACCCTTAATTCTGTTGGTACCATAAGTTTGTCACCATGTCAATACCCAATGTGCCCAGCAGAAAGACACTCAAATTTCGCAGTGGAGAAATTGCCTTCAGTGTTTTGGGTTTGTAGGGTGCGTTTATCATTGGAGTTGTCTTTGGTTTGGCCAAAATATGGTGGAGTGATGTGAAAAATCATTAATATTGTGTCAGCCATAATCAGAAACTCGTTTCCAAATGGAAAAGTTTCAGTAAATTGGAATTCGGCACACTGTCCGTTACGGGTGAATTCTTAAGCATTTGATTAAGAATTATTAGTGCAGTCCATTTTTGGATTTCAAAAGAAAAGCACTTGGACGTAAATGTTTTATAATGGACGGTGCAAAAGTTCAGTTTCTGGCACCGGCACCAATCGATAAGCATCACAAATGCAGTTTCTGGCATTGGCACCAATCAGTAAACATCACAACCAACTATGATGAGGCATGATCAAACATGGTTTCAAAGTTTCCAATCATGGTTAGACCCAATGTGGGTGCAAAATACCGCACACTCATTTGGTATGCGAAATAATACCTTTGTAGCAAGCGAATACGGACGCGTGCAATATGACCAAGATGACGAACCAGATGACGTCACCAAGTCAAAACAAAAGTGTGAAGAACCATGCGGCAGTAAAGAATCCGTGCGGCTATAATAAAGTCCAAGCGACATTGACGCGCGCCAGATCCAAAAATAAGGGCTTTATTAGCTGTCCTCCACTATGTAAACCCCTATAAAGGGAGCTTAAGGCTTTTGTAGAAGAGAAAGATCTTTTTTGATGAGTTGAGATAAGATATTTATGAGAGAGAAAGTTATTTGCTTCCCAAGTTAGGGTTTCTATTCATATATTTTGTATTTGATCTATCTTTCAATAAAGTGATTTAGAGTTCTTTTCATGATGACTTGAATAGAGTTCATAGATCTTACTTGGGTGTGGTTGTAGGGTTTCCTGCAACTACATTTTGGCGCTAGAATACAGCTTGGATGATATAACCTGTTGGTGAAGAAAACTTTTCATTAATAAAATTTTTGGTTCTCAGAAAAAAATACTTTTTCCTTTGTCAAGAGAAGATATCGTTTCAGGAACAAAAGATGGTGAGGCAGGTATCTACAGCAAAAGACATGATAGCAGCTAGGAGGAGTAGAAGAATCGCAGGAAAAAGAAAAGGTGAAATTGTTGATTCTCCACAGATGGGAGAAAGACACAACCAATTTCAGCAAATCCAGGCACAGATCCAACAGGTACAGAAGGAGAATAACTGCAGAAGCCAAATATGTCTTAAAGCACAAAACAGACAAACGGAAGCAATAAGGATTATCGGAGCAAACGAAGAGAGCGGGTCTATACAATGCAATTTAATAACAATAACGATTATGAATGATGCAGATTTACATGCAGGAATCACAAGTAAAATACACAAGCGTGATTATGAAGGAAGGAAAATCATGACGGTAAAAAAACTCTCTCCCTTGAAGGAATGGGAAAAACAAAAGATAACGTTTGCAGCGGATGATATACCAGAAGAAAATTTAAGGCGAACAGATCCACTGGTGGTTACAATAATGGTAGAGCGAAAAGGAAAAAGTGAAAGCGCGAAAGCATCAGAAGAATGGGCGGTAGACAGAACCTTGATAGACACAGACAGTTCGGTAGACATTTTATTCTACCACGCATTCAGGAGTATGGGATATAAGGACGCGGATCTAATGCGCTCTGCATATAACATTCACGTTTTTAATAAGACGATAACAAAACAGAAAGGTGAGGTAACCATACGAATACTTTTAGGAGAAATAGAAACGCAGGTAACATTGTGCGTAGTGGACGTGGAGTCACCATACAATATGCTACTAGGACGACCATGGGTGCATGCGATAAAAGGTGTGGCCTCAACTCTTCATCAGTACGTACGTTTCCCAACACCAAGTGGAATATGCGAAATCAAAGGGGACACCAGGAGCGCAAAGGTTTGCAGTCAAATAGACGTGAAGAATTATGAAGGACGCGCAAAGAAGCGAAAAAATCGATGGAGGAAGGCAAAAGAAACGAAAAAGGAAGAAGAACTAAGAATATACATGATAAGAGCACAGGAAGGAAAAGGATACCAAGCGAGATCCCATAAAACAAAGGTGAACCAATACATAAGATAAAAGAACCATCACCATTAGGAGAACCAAAGGCGAATTTCACCGCAGCAGAGCTGACAAAAGACGTAAATGTTGGGACAGAAGAAGAACCAAAGATGTTGAAAATTGGAACTAAGATGGACAAGGAAGAAGAAGAAAAGACAATTAATCTTCTGCGGGAATATAAAGACATTTTCGCATGGAGCATGGACGAAATGCCAGGTATAGATTCTTCTGTTGCATGTCACGGGTTAGATATCAACAAGAACGCAAGGCCATTCAAGCAAAGGATAAGGAAGATAGGAACAACATATCATCCTCAAATAGAAGCGGAGTTACAAAATATGCTAGACGCAGGAATAATCAGACCAGCAAAGTACCCAGAATGGATAGCAAACATGGTGGTAGTACCAAAGAAAAATAAGGGAATACGGATCTGCATCGACTTTAGCGACCTAAATAAGGCATGTCCAAAAGACAGTTTCCCACTACAAGATATACCACAAATGGTTGAAGCAGCATCAGGTAACGACATGTTATCACTAATGGATGGATATTCAGGCTACAATCAAATCCCTTTGGCTAAAGAAGATCAAGAACACGTGGCTTTCTTCGCACCAAGAGGATTATATTGTTATACGAGAATGCCTTTTGTTTTAAAAAATGCAGGTGCGACATATCAGAGAATGGTAGAAAAGATATTCGCGAAATGGGTGCATACAACATTAGAAGTCTACGTGGATGATATGGTAGTGAAAAGCAAAAAGGCAGCAGATCATGTTGAAAACTTAAAGGAAATATTTGAACAGATGCGGCAATTTAAAATGAAGATAAATTCAGCAAAATGCATCTTTGGAGTAGCATCAGGGAAATTTTTAGGTTACATTATATCAAAAGAATGAATTGAAGTGGATCCAGATAAGGTGCAAGCGGTTCGTGACATGCCATCACCCGCAACAGTAAAAGACATGCAGAAATTGAATGGGCTACTAGCTTCATTAGGGCGGTTCATTTCAAGCTCCTCAGACAAATGCAAGCACTTTTTCAACATCTTGAAGAAGGGAGCTCAATTCGAATGGACGGATGAATGCGAGAAAGCGCTACAAAGTATTAAAGACTATTTAATGAATTTATCTATTTTACAGAAAGCGGAGCCAGGAGAAGAATTATTAATATATTTAGCGTCAACACCGCACGCGTTAAGTGTCGTATTGCTCCGCCTAGATGAAGGAATTGAAAATTCAATCTACTACATAAGCAAAACTTACAATTCCGCAGGGAAAAAAATTACACAAAGGTGGAAAAGATTATCCTCGCGCTGGTCTATGCAACACAAAAGCTCCGTACGTATTTTCAATCTCACAAAATTAAAGTACTACCAAAAGTACCAATCGAATCTGTGATGAAGAACTCGAAAAGATCAGGAAGAATAGAAAGATGGAACGTACAAGTAGGATAATTTGGAGTCAAGTACGAAATACTATCTTCACCAAAATCACAGGTTATTGCAGACTTCTTGGCAGAATTTCCGTTAGAAGAAGATGAAGGCGTAGAAGAAATGATGGACACAGATGTAGACCAAGGAAACCCTAAAGACTTGTTAACTGAGCATAACTCAAAAAGATGGGAAATATTGGTAGATGGATCATCAAATGGAGAAGGAAACGGAATTGGAATAGTATTCATTTCACCAAAAGGAGCAAAAATAGCTTACTCATTCAGATTGGAGTTTGCATCCACAAATAATGAAACAGAATATGAAGCAGTGGTGCATGCATTGCGTCTGGCAATTGAAATGAAGTTAGAGGATGCTAGAATAACAGTGATTCACAACTGGTAATCCCAAATACAAGGGTTATACAGTACAAATGAGCCATCTCTATAAAAATACAAGCAACTCGTCGCAGAACTATAGGCAAAAATAGAAAACATAAATTGGAGGCACATATGCAGGAAAGATAATCGATTCGCAGACGCATTGGCATTCATTTTCTCTATGTTAGTGGATCCAACTGCAAGGTATATAAAGATAGAGACGCTTTCTTCCCCATCAATTAAAAAAGAATAAGAAGAAGACGTAGATGTTATGATAGTAGAAAATGCAGAAGAAGGACAAGCAGACAAAGAGGAAGATTGGAGAACCCAACTTCATCTATATCTGGAGAAGGGAGAGGTCCCAAGAAACATATTAGAGGCGCACAAGTTAAAGAGCCGGGCGACAAATTACAAATTAAGAGAAGGCGTACTCTATCGAAAATCCTTCCTTGGACCATCACTCAGATGTTTAAAGCGGAAGGAATGAATGGAAATTTTAAAGGCAGTACACTATGGAGACACAGGGAACCATAGTGGGGGAAGGTATTTAGCTTACAAAACAAAGACGCATGGATACTACTGGCCCTACATGCATGAGGACGCTAAAGAGGTATCCAGGCGATGTGAAGAATGCCAACGACATGGGAAAAGGATACATGCACGAGGAGCGGAGCTAAACTCATTAACAAGTGTATGACCATTCGCAAAATGGGGTCTAGACATTGTAGGCGCATTCATACCAGGAACAGGGCAAAGGAGATACTTAATTGTCGCAACAGACTACTTTACAAAGTGGGCGGAGGTGAAAGCAATCCAACATATCCGAGATCGGGATGTATTCACCTTCATATTTGAAAATATCATTTGCAGATTTGGAATTCTTGTGCAAATAGTATCTGATAATGGAAAGCAATTTGAGGGCGAAAACATAGAGATGCTACTTAACACGTTCAAGATTCAAAGTGGAAAGTCAACTCCTTTATATCCGTGGAGCAATGGGAAGGCTGAGGAAATTAATAAAACAATTGTGGATATATTGAAGAAAAAGCTGGAAGGACACAACAAAGGATGGTGCGAACAAGTACATAATGCAGTATGAGCGTATAGAACAATGCGGAGAGAAGCTACAGGAATGTCACCCTTCTGTCTAACATATGGAGTAGAGGTGGTGCTACCAACTGCAGTTATCATACCCACAACAAAGAAAGAAGCATAAGAAAAGAACTTAAACACAGATTTGATCTTAACAAAACTTAACGACCTAGAAGAAAATAGAGAAATTGCTCTGCAACACATGGAGAATTACCACAAAAGACTAGCCCGAGAATATAACAAGCTCGTCAAAGAAAGAGAATTCCAACCAGGGGAACTAGTATTGAGAGAAATACCGCCCTATTAGAAATGAGGAGATGGAAAACTAGAGAAGACATGGGATGGACCTTATATAATCAAAAGGGTAGTTGGAAATGGAGCATATGAATTAATGGATAGTGAAGAGAGGAACACGGGGCATAAGCTTGACCATCTATGGAATAGAATATACCTGAAGATGTACTACTCATAGGTCATGCGGCAGTCATCATACATCTGGAGAAAATAATTCATACGCGAACTTAATGAAACACAAAGGTTGAAGGAAGCAAACAAGTCATCTCAGATATGGGATTCTTACAACAAGTTGTTATTATGTGAGCGAATAAATGAAGAAAGAAGACATCAGAATTGTACTAATCAAGCGTATGAATGAAAATGGAAAAAAATTCTTCTTCATATATTAAACATTTCATAAAAGACACAAGTAGAAGAAAAAGGCAAAAATAAGACCTTAATAGAAGGCAATAAAAGTTAAAACCTCTAACTAGGGAGGCTAGGCATCCAATTGTGGCGTGCACCCTAGTTCGTATAACAACAAGAGGCAACAATAATACCTAACGCGCGTCATAATTGGGGAAAACCTAGTTAGCATGGTGTTTTGGGGTAAAAACTGATTCTGCTGGTTTTGGTAAATTTGGGTGTATTGATGAGAAACAAATTCAAACCTTAAACAAATGCACTGCACGGGAGTATTTTAGATTCGAGAGATCAATCTGTACAATCC
Organism: Papaver atlanticum; assembly: GCA_023531105.1. Lineage (NCBI taxonomy): Eukaryota > Viridiplantae > Streptophyta > Magnoliopsida > Ranunculales > Papaveraceae > Papaver > Papaver atlanticum. The sequence continues at coordinate 2,472,120 of JAJJMB010001160.1, read as the reverse complement.
TGGCCTAAACCAATAAATGGTCGTTCCATTCTTGCTTCGGTCACAAAGTGAAGGAGAAGGGTTGATCTTAGGGAGGGAAGCGAAGAAGGTGTTGAGATCAGAATGGTTAACTCTAAAGGTGTGGCTATTTTATGACTTGTATCAGAATATGGAACTGGCTTGCGGAATGTAAGCTATCAGTTCTTGGTATTTTTTCTGGATACTTGTGTTGATAACCAAAACTTTGTTGTTGGTGTGATTCGAACCCAGCACGTTGTGTGCGTTAGGTGAATGCTCCACCATTGTGACATGTTGGATGTCTCGAGTGTTTCGTGGAAAAATGTGCAACAAGTTACTGAGTGGGTCTAATGTGCAAGACCTAGTTATTATGACCAATCACACACAAGCTAGGCAGCATAATCGCATAGTGGCGCCTGCACAGTGGCACAGTGGCAATGTGGCGCCTGTTAGTGGCACAATGGCAATGTGGTGCCTGTTAATGGCTAAGTGGCGAGGCGATGCCTGCCAATGGCGTAGTGGCAAGGTGGCGCCTGCCTATGGAAAAGTGGCGCCTGCCAATGGCGTAACGGTCAAAGTGGCGCCTGCTACATCTTGGCATATTGGTGTTGGATCCAAATATGGCTTAATGATATTATCTCTAGTTGCCACATTGAACCTAATGCCTAGGTGATGCTATTTGGCATGGGGTGGCGTAATGGCCCTGGCCAAATTAGGGTTTGGCATATCAAAAGTAGGTGGCGCAGCACGGCGGCATCTTGGCAAATACTGCCTTGGCAGTTATGATCAAAGATACCATGGCAAGGCCATAACGTGGGCATGTCCATGGACGATCATGGGTAATCATAATATGGCACGGGCGCCATTCTTTAGGGTCTCCTGGGTCCCACATGGTTTGTGGCATGTTGTGGGCCCAGAGTGGCATAATTGGGCCATGACTATAAAAATAGGGTTTCCCCTTGGTTTGACCAAAGCCATTGGCATATTGCTGCAGCGGAATGGCATGGCCTGCTAATTGGCATACTGGCGTGATTTGGCAAGTTGGCTAGCCAATTGGCGTGGCGCCTGAGGTGATGGCTAGATGTGGTTTGGAATGGTTCGTATGTAATTCCAATACTTTGGCGCGGATTACAGGCGTGTCGCTTGTGGTGGCATGGTTATGCATGTTTGGTTGCGTTGGGAAGCGGCTAAACTTAATAAATCAAGTGGCCAAATCATACGACCACGATTGTTTTTTGGAGACTGGCTTGGGACGTCTAGATTAGATTCCTAATGGAATTAGGCGCATCGACCCACCAACTTCCAACTTTATTAAAAGTGTGTGTGGCGGGTTTTGAGCGATCTGATTGGTTGATGGGAGAGGGGGCCGGCAAGAGAAACATGGAGCGTGGCCAACGGCCACAGGCGGCACCCATTGGGGCGGATTGGCTGGCTATGTGGCGTGGCCACACCTCCTTTGTCATTGCTCCTGTTTGCCACAGTTCCTCTTTTGTTTCTTGTTTTCTGGTAGGATTTTGCTCCTACTAGCTCCATGGTGGATCAGTTTTCTAGCTTACCAAGGTTTGGCCTCGACCAATAGGGTTCGAGATATTTTCACAAGGCGCAAAAGACCTAATTTTGCCAATTAATTAGGCCGAAAACTTGAATCTTGTGAGTTATCACAAAATTGAACAAATTTAACAAATTCTGCGTGTTGACACAAAATTCTTTTATTCTCAGAGAGCAGTTAGCGCGTCTTCTGATTGAGCATTTTCATGCAGACCTTAATTTTGATACTTCGGGAAATTCATGCTACTCAGCTGCGAGTGAACACTAGTTGTCATGTCATACCAATACTAAGGGTTCAGCTGAGGAACATAGAATAGTAAAATACTCAATAAACCATACACTAATGAGTAATGCAGGCGAGAGTTTCACAGATGTTTGGGATTGTTGCTACATGCACCATTCTGAATAAATATACTGAATTGCTCAATACATGTGTGAGTAGAGAGGCCCGGGCACTCATTACTTTTAAATGGCTCAGTCCTTTTGCAGACGACGCATTAAATACAGGGTTTTACAATTTTATCCCTAAACTAAAAACCATCATCAACACATGGCTCAGGTGAAAGCTACACCGACACTGGAACCTGAGTCATGGAGATTTGGTGCGAAATGAAAGCCTATCCAGCAGAGACGCCTTAGTCGAAAGACTAAGGTACGAAGCTATCTCCTAAGGAGTGTAGAAACTCGATCAGGGCGCCGAGTTACATGGTTGAGTCAAGAGTGCCTGGGGCGTCTGGAGCGTACCTGGCCATTCTTGGCAAGTCCTGATTATGATGCACTCGGTCCTCAAGAAACCCCACTTAGGGTGTGGTCTCGTAACCATAAGCCATATCGGCAGAGGGACAAGAGGCCACGAACACAACTGATTGTTGGAATTACTGGATGGGAAGAGCCCACCCTAACCCGGTAGGGGTAAGCTTCCTTGAAGGGGCAATCAGGGGAATATAGGGACGGCACCCTCCATTAGGGAGCTGAATTGTGTCCAAGCCGTCAAAATCATGAGACTTTTACTCACGGGAGTAATAAGAGTTGTCGTATTGACGCATCAATACATCCTGCAAAGGCAAAAATACAAAAAAAAATGATAAGGAAAAATCATTGGGTTATTACTTGAAAGGGTAGTAACCGCCTGCGATTTTTCCGCACGACCAAAAATACCCTCGGGAAAAGATAAGAGGGAGGCTGATAAGACCTCTAATTAGGGAGGCTGATAAGACCTCTATATAAAACCCTAAGATTACTTTAAATATAACGATTATTATTTTGCAGGGGAGGAATTCGAAAATAACACGCAAAGCAAGAAAGAAAAGCAAGACATAATTAACACTTAAATGACACACAGATATGACCGCACAGTGAGGAGACAAGAGTATTTCTCCACAGGACAATAAAAGAGGCTAGTATGGGAATAATATAAGGGAGGTATTATTCGCCTTGATAGAAATAATCTTGTATGGAAATAGAAATGTGCTTCTTTAATGAACAACCAAAAACAGATAAATAGAATCCACATTCAAAGTTAGAGAGTATCCAGACGCATAAAAGATATAAGAAAAAGAAAAGCCAAACATCGTTCTGAGGCACATTTTTCTCTGGTGCGGATACTTCAACATCAACCTCAGCATTAGGGCCGACATCGGGATTTGGATCCTTAGGAAGATCAACACCGGCTTCATCCTTTTCGGGTTGATCCTCCTGAAGAAGAATCTCTTCATCTTCATCATCACCGCTCTCATAATAATAATCACTGTCAGGATCAGGAAGCTTCTCGTCTTCAGCCACATCAAGAGGTTCCATATCTAATAAAGGAAGTGAGTTAGTGAGGCAAACTCGATCTGCACGATCTTGAGACTTGACATGGACTTCTTGTGCGGCACTCTTCTTAGTATTCTCCACGGCAACCTCCATCAATCTTTCAAGACATAAACACTTACGGTTCGCTCTATCTCGGGAAGAGGAAAGTGCTACGGAAAGTCTCCCGTGTTCTTTGTGAGCCTTAGCCTGATCATACCGCAACTTATGGATGGTAGATTGATATGACCTCTCAGATGCTACAAACATAAAAGGTGTCTAATTAATACCAGAGCGACAAAATCGCAACCAATGAGGAAATTTCAAATAATTAAAAGATACAAGTAAACTGAGGCAGTCAGCTCAATGTGACTACCTTCCCTCTGAGAAATGAGATATTGAGATAAAGCAATGCCACTACTTTTCATATCCTCCATACATTTATCAAAGTCATCACCAATTAAACCTTGAAGATGAGATCGAATCTTCTTTTCATCTTGGGAGAGAGGCATTTTCCTTTACTAGGATGTCATAAGACCCCTTTAACTGTGTATGTTATTCTCGGAGTTTATTCATATTCACGGTCACTTTTATCTTGCTCTGGATAATCTTCTCATTCTCCAAGGTTAATTTCTTCACGGTCTCATCGTATTGGTTTCTCATTTACAAGATACTGTCGCGTAAACATCGCCTTCTCATTTACAAAAGACCGCTTCTCTGCGGCAAGGACTTGATTTTCATCTGATAGAGTTTGATTTCTTAAAATCAGAATTGTATAATGACCCCGAAAGGTTGGATATTTGGTAGCCTAGAAAATCATTTTGATTACATAGACAAAGATTTTCACTCTTCAAATTATCAATTTGGTCAAGCAGGTATGAATAGTTATTAATTAATTGATCTAGTTGACTCTGCAATTTCTCATTATCCGCACGAGCATCCTCAGCAGAGTGTTGATAATTATATCTCTCCGCGACGCGCTTCTGGTTTAAGTCTTTACATATGTGCGAAGAAATTCAAAATACGGACACAAATGCAATAAAACCCATGAACGATTAAGTAAGAGAAAGGAAAACACACCTTTGACCTCTTGATTCTTCTTACGAAGATTCTCGGACACAAGAGATTCAGCGAGAAGATCCTCCTTTAACTTAGCATTTTGACGAGAAAGCTCTAGAATGGTACTGCTAGACTCAGAGAATCCCTCGGTTTGGACTAAGTGGCGACGATATTCCTAAAGAAGGAACATCACAAACATAAATGCGCGGTAAATAAGCGTAAATAAAAAGGTGCAAGAGAAAAGACGCTAACCAAGAGATCAAAGGAAAGATTAATGCTTGGATCCGATTGTGAGAAAATTTCGCTCCTAGTTGACTTATCAGGCGGGGAGTCACATAATAACTTAGCAAGAGCGTCACAAATGCGAACTTGAGAAGGGTCACTAATGGAGAAACGAGCGACATTAATAATATCCAAAAGAGATTTGGTCCCAGAATCGACTTTCACAAAGACGCCCTGATCATCAGAAGTGGTCACTAAAGAAGAAGAAGTGATCATGGGAGGAGGAGGAGTAGTCACAGCAACGCCCATAGAGGAACCAACGACGATATCCTTTGAAATAGGAGCAATTGTATCTTCCACTGATACGGGAATATTCACAAAGACAGAAGCGGTAGCATCCTCCATTGATGCGGTAATATTCTCAGAAGAGGAGGTGATGGTGAGCTTTATCGATGCGGCACTCTCAGGAGCGGTAGTTTCCTTCGGGAACGCATGGGTATTCAAAGAAGTTGAGGCAACAACGTCATTTAAAAGGGCGTCAATAGCATCATTAGAAGAGACCTGCTGTAGAGGACAAAGTTTGTAATTGAGCTCTGGAATAATAAGGGAAGTGTTGAGTGTAAGCACGGCGAACTTTCTTCTTCTCACAATTAACTTCGCAATCAGTACCCTTCGAAGAACAATGCAGATAAGAAACAGAGGCAACAATATTGTTTTAATTCTAAGGAAAAGAAAGTATTTCTTACTACCTTGTTATGCGAAGGCTTCCTCTTGCGAGATTCATCATCCTTAGGGCTCGAAGAAGAATTAGGGTTTGAAACTTTAATACAAAGATTACCAGATGGGGAATTTTTGCAGCAACAAAACCAGTATGGGAATATGCAGAACAGTAGTAGACAACAAATATGAAGAACAATAACATATTAACAATGGCGGTTGGAAATTCAAAAGAAAGAAAAACAAGACAACAATGATGATAGAATAAACTAACCTTGAATGAGAATCCATAAGGCTCAAAGAATAACAACACCGGTAAAATTTCTGAAAAGGGGAGAATGAAGGCTTCGAGAGGATGAAGATGAAGAAAATTCACAGAGAAAAAGAGAAGGAAAATAAAGAAAAGGAAAATATCTCTCCTCACCACAATCAATAAATAAGGAAAAAAGACAACCGGATAAATCAGGACGTGCCGGTTAAAAAGGGAAAAAGGAAAACACGTGTAGACGGTTAAACCGAAATTCCGGAAACATGTCGGTCGAAGAGAATACGAAAAGATTAGTTGGTGCGGCAAAATAACAAACTAGGGTTTCTCATACCGCTCTTTCTCTCAGAAGAACGATATGAGAAGAGGCAAAATGTGGGTGCAAAATACCGCACACTCATTTGGTATGCGAAATAATCCCTTTAGTAGCAAGCAAACACGGACGCGTGCAATATGACCAAGATGACGAACCAGGTGATGTCACCAAGTCAAAACAGAGGTGTGAAGAACCATGCGGCAGTAAAGAATCCGTGCTGCTATAATAAAGTCCAAGCGACATTGACGCATGCCAGATCCGAAAATAAGGGCTTTATTAGCTGTTCTCCACTATGTAAACCCTATAAAGGGAGCTTAAGGCTTTTGTAGAAGAGAAAGATCTTTTTTGATGAGTTGAGATAAGATATTTAGGAGAGAAAAAGTTATTTGCTTCCCAAGTTAGGGTTTCTATTCATATATTTTGTATTTGATTTATCTTTCAATAAAGTGATTTAGAGTTCTTTTCATGATGACTTGAATAGAGTTCATAGATCTTACTTGGGTGTGGTTGTAGGATTTTCTGCAACTACACCCAATGAAATTCTAATCTGTGATAAAGATTAGACAAGGTGTCGCTAAAGGTAGAATAAAAATTCATTCAAAGCTATGAAGAATTTACCGGTGCACCGCTGAATTGTGGGGGTTGGTTGTGATAAAAGAAGAATCATTTTCATGATGGATTCATGAAAATGTGGGGGTGACTGGAAAATAGCTAGTAATGTAATAGACACCGCTATTTAAGTCAAATTGTTTGTCAAGGGAAGTAGCGTTGAAGCAAATGGGCCTGTTACACTACGGGTGGCAAGTGATGACTCAAAAGTCTTCAGTAAATTATGTGTTTGTTGTTTGTATACAATAGCAAAGCGAGAGTATCGATATAAATCAATCACTCAAATGAATGCTGATAAGAGATCAACATTGGACTCCGGACTTCGGACGCGAAGTCAGAAAAGAAGTAGAGTGATTTCGAGATTTTGTTTGAATATATAATTGTTTGGCCAAAGTATATGCATGCTAGAAATAGATTGTTCTGATCAAACAATTATTTTGGAAGAAACACATAATTTGAGATATTATGGTACTCTCGATAAATAAATTGACGACATAGCACCATAAATGCAATTGCTCTCAAATGCGCACATCTAAAAGAAATAGTGTATGTGAATTGTATCAAGCCAGCAAATGATACCAATTCTAGAGAGCGTATAATTGCATCATCGAGGGAAATGGGATAGCCTATATAGAGTAGTATTTATAGCGGACACCCAACCTAGCGATTGGAGATCCCATGGTTATCTAGGTTCAAAAGGGACAACCAAGTTATAAATATACTCACCGGAAACACTGTGAGAGTTTACTCTCTTTCCCATTTCTATGATGAAACAATGTTGCCTGTCAAGTGAGAGGTTGAGAATTTCTCTCAATGATTCCTATGGCTTAGTTTGACTAAGAAAAGTATGGCAGGATACTTTCAAATAGGAGATCACCTATATGAGTGAGAAGTGGGGCCGCTTCTATGATAACTATAAGGCTAAGTTGATCTAGAGCACTCATGAAAAACCAACATCGTTCAGGGACGAAATGAACACAACCGAGAACCGGATATGTAAGGAAATAAACTGTGTGATATCTATTGCATCGGTTTACATCATAAAGCTGGGCAGTTCAAGACATCGCGTTCACTGAACAACTAGTAAACCCGGTAGGTATTCACTACGGAAGATTCAAAGCCAAAAGCTATCTCTCCAGATGCAGTGATGTTCCGCGCACAAGCTCTTTCTAGTGTCTGCATTGGATTTCTATTCAATGTGAGGGATTGTTGGAATTTTGAATAGAAATATGAGTTAGTTAGTTAGTGTGAATGGATGTGTCCACTCACTTAAACCTTTTCAATATGTAGTGTCTTATCCCATGGGATGTGACTCTCCACTAAGGGTTGTGACTCTTCATGAAAGGATTTCTCCAAGAGTCACCTCTAAACCTATATAAACCTCACTCATTCTCCATTGCAAATGTGTTTTTTTAGAGTCATAAAACTAGTACTAGAAATTTAAGAGTTTGCATGTGTCTTCAAGAGTTAAAGAAGAGTTTGTGCTACATCCATTCGCGTTCATTGTTCAGTGTTATCGAAGTGCTGCGAAAAACATCGAGGTATTGTTGAATGTTGGAGACATATGCCGCTAAATCTGTAACAACATTATATACAGGGCATCAAATGTCTTAAGCAAAGAGATTACTCGCCTCAATACACCCAAGTAAGTTTGTTTAAGTTTTGTGATTGATCATCTTTTTCTATCCTTCTTTTCTTGTTTTGTTGTCGGTATTACGAAACGTAATACATGTTACAAAGAATTGAAACGGATCGGTGGATAATACACGGGTTGTATTATTGGAGAATCGGTAACGAAGATGTTTATTCAGCAAAAACAAAATCCATCCCCCTCCCTCTTGTGTGGTCTTACTAGAAGGGAACATTTCTGTTGGTTATTGCTTTCCAAGTTCACTCCACTCCACTCCACACTCTCCTTCACGACTTTACTCCACACTACCCTTATTTATTGGATTCCAAATTTCGGTTCTTGGTTTCTCCGAGTCTTTTACAGATTTGGTTTGGGGTCTTCTTCTTGTTTCTTTCTTCTGCTGTTTTTCTTATTTCTTTTGATTCTTTTTCTGGGTTTCTGAGTATTCTAGAGAGAGAGATGGAGAGGGGGTTGGGGGGAGATGGGAAATTCATTTTGGGTGTTGAGCATCAGGAGAGAAATTAGTAAGTGCAGCAAGAGATGGAGATTTGGTTGAAGCTAAAATGTTATTAGAATTCAATCCTGGTTTAGCTAAATCTTAATTCTCCACTTCATTTTGCAGCTGCTAGAGGACATAATAATGTAAGTCTAATCAATTCAAGTTACCCCCTTTATGTTTAAATTCATTTGCAGCATTAAATTCATTTTGTTTTGCTTATTCTGAAGTTCCTTTACTAATTAAGTTAAAATTGTGTAATTGAAATTCAGAATCTTAGTTGGCAGGATCCCTGTATTATGTTGTTAACAAGTAGTCGTTAGTTTCAAGGGTTGAATTCTTTTGAATTAGATTTATCAATAATGGATAGGTCTTGATCATGCCGCTGTAAATCACATTGGTTGTTTACGCTTTATAACATCAGTGCGTGGAATTACCAATGCGTCAATATTATAGTGATTTTCGGACTTTAGACACTTATGTATCTCTGGATATGCTTTTTGATAATTTTTGATACCTTGTTGACAACCACTTGCTCTAAATGCTCGAGTTTTGGGAAGGGGGGCCAAATTTATCTGATGCTCAACTTTCAGTGCTAGCTAGGGCATGTGTAATATTGAATTATCCTGTACAACCACTTGGTCTAAATTGAGGACATAAGTATTTAGGTCTCGTCTTACACAATTGTTCCTGTATCTAATCAATTAGTGACTGGATATTTTTGTTTGATTGTGTCAAAGACGGCATTGATGCATCCGTGCAGCCGTGCATTGGGAAGTTCTGCTAAAAACTCCTGCTCTACAGTAGCAATGCGAGTTTGCTAACTAAGATTTCCATTTGGTTTAGGTTATTTTCTATTTAGGTTGATGTCTGTACGGTTATTGGTACTTATGGTATTTGAGGCCTAATACTTGATACCTATTGTTGGCTTATGTTTGTTTTCAGGTTATACTAGCCGACTAGACAGCTCTCCATTTCGCAGCTGCAAATGGACATGTCAGTCGTCAGATGTGTAATAGCAGATTTTGTCCCACACATGAAGACATAAGTTCTCAGACTAGCGGTGAAGGTGGGCCGATGACTAATACAAGCAACAAATTTGACCAACTGTATGTTGTTTGTTTCATTTTTCTCTCCTTGGCGTTTTACTCATTATTGAAGTTTGTAGATGCAACCACCAAAGAGGTCCAGATTTGACCAACTGTATGTTGTTTGTAGGTATCGTTGGTCACTTAACTTTCCAGATTATGGCTTTATCGTAGGAGCCGGAAGTACTCCTTTGCATTATGCTGCTTGTGGAGGCAATCTGAATTGTTGTCAGGTTAAGAAAATTTCTTTATCCCGCGTAAATATGCTTTATTTTTCTTTGTGTTCTAGGAATTTAGAGAATTTCTTTTTCTGCGATCCTTCTTGGAAGAGGTGCTAGACTGCAACAGGTTACATTCTCAGTTGCTTTAGCAGTACAGATAGAATCTTTTCAGCGAACTTTAGCTGCTTCGCCAAACTTTCTTGTTTTCTTTTTCTTCTACAGACACTAAGCATACCATATATTTCAACCTACTTTTAGGTGTCTCCCTCTTGATGTTGTGAGGATATGGGGACACCATTATCTTGAACCCTTGCTCACACCTGGTCCTGACTTAGAACTACTGATATTTTGGCCATTAATTTACCTCTGGTGATCTTTTGCTTTATTTACCTTCTAAATTGAATTCTAAAATTTGATCTTAAGAGTTCATCAATTAGTAAAGTCGAAATACTGCTTTCCTTATCGAGTTGAGATGCTTCTCATTGCTGAGTATGCAAACTCATATCTGTATATGTCATCTTTTTGTTTACATGGGCATTATTCATATAGAAAGCAACATTAGAAGATTGTTCAAACATATATGATCGCATATAAGAAAACGTTTATTAATCTTTAGTATTCTGGATTAACTTTTATTGATATCTGCTGCACTACTGCAGAGAATGTGGGTTGCAATCTTAGAAGATGTTATACATCCGAGATCTGAAGTGTCTGGCTTCCACCTAAAAACACAAGTAACTGGCCAAAAAGTTAGTGGCTGGATGTTTTATAGGCCCGCCAGCCATGGGCTATGTTTTACTTTGGGATACTTCAGAAACCAAGAAGTGCTATGCAGGCGCCGAGAAAGGTTGTATCAATATTGTCTATCACAGCTAGGGCAGAAACAAAGAAGAAGTTTAGTGATTATTAGGGTTTTCAAGTAAAGGATCATGTTGGTTAGACAAGAAGGTGGAGCAGTGGTGAGGATACCTAAAAATAACTATAAACAAGTTATAAATCAGCTTCAAACAATCTCAAGAAAATTAACTGAGTTTGATACGAGAATCAAGAAATTAAGAAATGGATACCATGATTGGGTTTCCAATCAATCTTTTGTTGTTGAACTTCCTGTTGTTACTACATTTGGTGTAATCCATGGAGATGCTTGTGGTGCTTTTACCGGAGCCTTAGCTGAGGTTGCTAAGCATGTCTATCCACAGCATTCACTTGCCATTAAGGTACTGTTGAGTTAACTTTCTTTTGATATGGATCAATCCACTCTGGAAGTTTACTTCTTTCAATTAGTTTTTCCACCTATATGTTCTTTAAATATGCTATTTTGTAGCTGCTCACACTTATGTGAATAATTGTATTTCATCAAGTTTTCATGTTTTAAGTGACTGCATTGACTAGGTCTGATTAATCCACTTTGAAAGTTCACTCCTTTTTTTTTGTTCAATTAAGAAACTCAATTTAATGAATATTAAGGGTGTAAAAAGGAAAATCGAATTGAACTGAATTTGATTCACTACTAAATTCCTATGTGCACGCGTATATCTGTTTCCGATTAGGGGAATTGGGTTAATACTGTAGACTCAATGCTGTTTAGTACTGTAACTTCAGTTTGTAGGTCTCTTTCCATTTGGTCACGCTCTTTCAATTTTACAGGCTTTCAGCAGTAGTCCTATGACACAAGCTCGTATTTTTGCTGCTATGAGGGGCGCCAGTGTCAGTATAAATTTTGTATGAAAAGAATTAGAGGAAAAGAGGATGTCCAGACTCGGTAACTAACTAACCCATTTTATCTGTGTCTTTGGTTCTTCGCTAACGATGGATGCATAGTGCTCGCTGTAAAATCACAGGTGGTTCATTATCTAGTCATTGATGTATAAATGTGTCGGGTCTTCATCTTGACACCTAAGTGAATGAAAGCATTGATTTTGCAGAATGGCAGCAGGTTTTGGTGCAGGAGTCATGCTTAAATTGATGACATCCACAGGGGAACCTGAGGAGGCAGTCAAGGCAGTCATAACAGGAGTCATTGGTGCGCTTGTTGGAGGTACTTCCTTTCAGGTAAGCATATGAGGGAAAGAGTGATCTTTGTACCAATCTTGAGTCTACACTCTTGGGATGTTTACTCTTTGCAACAAAAATAAACATTTGAATCATCACCCACGACATTACATTCTATAAAATGCATATATTATATAGAATATGTGCCTCCTGTAGAGATGAACAGAATTTCAGTTAGGTGGGATGTTTTTCTCACAATCCAAATTATTATTCTTGTGCCACAGTGGTTTAGGCATATATTAGTCATCACCCACGAAATCTGAACTTGGGATTTAGAAAAACATATAGTGTGAAGCTGTTATGAGATATCCATAAAAGTGGGTCGTGGAACTGGCTGCTGGAGATTTAAAATATCAGTTCTGAAAATCTTGCCCGGAGAACGTCACTGGGATTGATTTCTTAGTGCAGTCCGCGTAACGGATATTTATAAACAGGACATGTTGTATACAGCCTTCTCATGCTGGACCTTTTAGGCACCTAGATTAGATAACTATTGTATTGTCTCTTCGGTTGGATAAATATAAATAGTTAAGTGACATATCTGTATGTTGATAGTATGATCTTTGGCATGTGACTGTTGATAGTATGATCTTTGGCATGTGACAGTGCTGACAAAATGTTAGCAAGCTAGGGTATGGTACCATCCTCCGTTCTGCTAAGTATCTGCCAATACTTGTTAGTATACTAGTGTTTGTACCACCGTCCCTTTCAAGCATCTCAAGGAGGAAACGTATCTCTGACGCAGAATGAAACTCTGGCGTAGCTAATTACACTGATGCAAACTTCTTCGTTGGCATGTAATAAACAGACTACTACAGTTACGTGAAAAATTTAAGTATCTACCATGTGTATGTTTCGGTGTTGATGTTCCTTTTTCTGTCTTTCTTTAAAGAGCATATCGTCATAGTGTGCTTGAAACATTAACGTTTCTCTTTCCATTAAGCAGTAAATATTCCACTCTGTTTTGTGACTGTGTAGCTAGGTCACAGAATCTCTCCGCCGTCAAGGGAGTATACCAGAACAAGATGCATGTTGTCGAATCTTGGCCTTCAGAATTACGAGAAGAACTTCGAGGAAGGCTTCTTAACAGACATTACTATACCTATGCTTACCGATAGGCAAGTGTTGTTGAGGGAGTTCATATTACCTGTTGTTATCTGTGTATGTTCATAGCATTTACGAAGATGATGACAACCTTTTCTCTCTGTCTTAATCTGTTGCAGTGTTCTTAAAGAAGTGGGAGTCCCTCCTGGACCAAGGCATCTAATACTTGACCACATTGAAAGGTGCTGATCGCAACTCACAAATTTATTTTTCTGGCGTAAAAACTGTGACATTAAGTTGGGTTATTTAGCATCACATAGTCCCATTAATAACATTATTGTCATCTTCTGTTGCGTTTTCTTCACTTGATCCTTCAGATGTAGGAGTTTGGTGAAGAAGCACGATTAGGTTAACTAGTTAAGACTAAACTGATGCCTTCAATGCCATCCTAGGGACATCCCTCACCAAACCTTTCACCACTATGTCTTATAAATATAGAGCCACGCCTCGCCAAGACACTAGTCATACATCATTTTTCTTGAAGATACCTAATTTTGGTCATTTGGTGGTATATTACTCAATACGATGAGTGGGGATTTTATCTGGCTCAAAAAGTGAGCCCAAGATGACAAAAACAAAACAAGCCTAGCTGCAACATTGTCATTTAGGGTAATGCCGATAGCCATTTAGATTTTTCACTCTCATGAGGATCAAATCATTCATGGATCCTGATAACATTTTGACTTAATATTCAGGGATCCTGAACTGCAAAAGATGCGGCAACGACAGTGAAACTGATGGTAAGCGCCGATTACGTAACCAAGGATAGCCCAATTGGCCAGTGGCCTCAGTGTCAGGTTAGAGGTTTGAGTCCCTTGTTATAGCGAAAGTGGTGTTATTTACAAGTTGTTTTTGAGTGTTGTATTTTTCTGGAATCTACCTTACCTTAAGACAACAATGTTCAGCAAAACTGATGGTGAACAATGAAGGTTTATCTTTTACGTAGCGCAGAAATGTATATATGTTATATTTGTAGTTTTCTTTTCTTTCCTTTCTTTTAGCTGGGATTATTCTCTTGGAAAGCTGGTAGTTTATGTTTGTTCCACAACAGAATTTTCACAGCTATCTTCGTTTCTAAAGTCTAAACTGAACTTCTTGCGAGGATTGAAAAAAAAAACACCCTTCATTCCAGTGGTCAGATTAGAAGACCTACTGGTTGACGCCTCTCTAACTTCCAGACTACCGGGTGGAACCAACCTCCTTTTCTGTAAATACTGGCACTTTTACACCAGTAAAAATATTCTCCACTGTTATGGTGGCAGTTCGGACAGTTAACTGCTAATAAAACTCAGAGCTGAATATGGTGATGGATTAGGTCACCAACTTTGATACATGTTTTTCAAGTTGCTTTCGAACATTTTAGATATTATCTCCTAAAATTAAGTTTTATTTAACCTTTTCTTTTGTTTTTCTTCCCGGACATGAGATACTTATTTGTTTTCATAATCTATTATTAAGTACTACAATCGTCATTTGATTGTAACACTTAACAAATTTAAAAAGCTTTTGTTTTGCAGTTCATTTAATAACTTGGATCGGATTTTTCAAGCTAAGCTCATTGGTAGGTGGAATATACAGTTCTTGTTAGTCCAACATGTTTGAAAAGTAAAAACTTCACCACTTAATCATGCCCTAAAGTAAAAGGAATGGAAGGTTAAAAGTGAAGAAAAATAATCCCAAAGGAGGATTTCAACAAAAGGAGCACTATATAATCGGTCAGTCTAGGGGTGGATAAGGAAATGGTCCAAAAACGAACAATACCCCCTCCTTTTCACCAGGATTAACAGTGGCGGGTTTGAGGCATAGATGAAAAGCGTTAATAGGTCCACATTTGGACCATTTTCACATGATATCCTTTTCACCACATTGGTTTTCGGTCCGCGAGTTATAACCCCAAAGGTGTCACTATCCATCCACAAAAAACCCATCAAAACAAAAGTAACACAAAAAACCCGTCAAAATAAAAGTAACACAAAAACCCCAAAGAATTCGATGAAACCATCATAAAATTTGATGAAACCAATTTTGAAATTTGGGGGTTTTGTATCAAGTTTAAAAAAATTGGGGTTTTTTTTATCAAATTTGTTTAAGATTGAGTTTTAATGGATCCAACATTTGAATGGGGTTTTTGTACCACAAGTTTGGTCACCTTAGGTTTTTATGACTAATTTTGTTTTGAATAACCAAGTGTTGGTAGACTGAGAAATTATTTTTTTCTTACATGCTAATGTTTTTTTTTCCCGGAGGTTTGGAATTCGATCAGTTTGGCTTACTGCATGAACTAACTTAAGTTTTCACGCCCGAATAAATTACTAGTTAAATTTCACAAAAAATTTCCTCTTGATATTCAAGCCGCAAAAAGAAAGTGTTGATTAAATTTCAGGCATACAATCAGTTAAGTTTCACGCGTCAAAAAGAAAAACTAATTACACCAGAATTAGCTCTCAAACCAGAATCTCCCCCTCAAAAATGATACCGGAATAATGCAAAATAATACAATTGCGCCCACTACCCAGCTATAAAAGCACATGTAAGCTGAACAGCCTGAACTAATAAGTATGGAATCTCCCTTCTTGCATAGACACTGTCAGTCCACCTTCCTTGAACATTCTATGAATGCGATTGCCGCGTTTGAAAGTCGCTATATCTGGCAAGAAGTTCAGTTATGCGCCATCCCACGGCACAAGGAGACAACTTTCAGTAAAATGTGGGTGGCGTGTGATGTTAAAGTGTCGGTTGTTGTTCAATAAAAAAAGCAGCCATTCCTTCCTCCTCCCAATTTTATCCGTTTGTTACATGCTTTTATTAGAAGGGACATTTTTGCTTTTCAAATTTACTCCACAGCTTTACCTTCCAAGTCAATCAATTCATTTTCTAATACTTTCAATCAAAATTCCTCAAAATTTCTTTATTAGATTCCAAGTTTTGTTTCTTGTTTTGAATTTTTTTAATAATAATTTCACTCCTTACTGTCTTACAAGTCATGCCATTTGACTTAACAATCTCTGGTTCCAAATAAAACACACACCCCCACAAATTTGTTTCTTTTCTCCGAGTCTTTTTCAGATTGGGTCTTCTTCTTGTTTCTTTCTTCTGGGTTCTGACTCTTCTTCTTCTCTCTTTTCTGGGTTTCTGAGTATTCTAGAAAGAGGGGGTTGTGGGGGAGATGGGGAATTCATTTGGGTGTTCAGCATCAGGAGAAAGATTAGTGAGTGCAGCTAGAGATGGGGATTTGGTTGAAGCTAGAATGTTATTAGAATTCAATCCTGGGTTAGCTAAATATTCTACTTTTGGTGGTTTAAATTCTCCACTTCATTTTGCAGCTGCTAGAGGTCATAATGAAGTAAGTCTGATCAAATAGAGTTGCCCCCTTTGTGTTAGAAGATTTCAATTTGATTGATTTGTTGAAGCTCAGATCTTGATACAAACTATCTGCAATTTCATTTTGTTTTGATTATTAGATTGTAGCATTGTTGCTTGAGAAAGGAGCAGATGTGAATTCCAGGAACTACTGTGGACAGGTAAAGTTATCAACTTTACTCTTTTTTTCCTTCTTCTTAGTATTTTATTTTGCTGTCAATTAAGTGAGAGATTCAGATTTTTAATGGGCAAGATCCTTGTATTATGCTGTTAACAAGTAGTTCTTAGTTTCGGGGGTGGAATTCTTAGAAGTAGATTTTTCATTTTTCAACAATGTGTGGTTGCTCTTGATTATGACATTGTGAATCAAATTGGTTGTTTAGGCTTCTTGGCATTAGTCTTTGGAATTATGGATACATCAATATTGTAGTTATTCGTCAACTTTAGACTCTTTAATATCTTTGGATATCTTGTTTGATAGATTCTGATAAGATGTTAATAAACACTTGCTGTGAATGCTAGACTAACACCCACTTGCTGTAAATGCTAGACTTTTGGGAGAGGGATGGGCCAAATTTATTTGATGTTCAGCCCTCAGTGCTAGCTAGGGCATGGGCAACTTGAAATTATCCTTTAGAACCACTTGTGTTAAATTGAGACATAAGTACTTCGGTATCGTCTTACACAACTCATATATCTTGAATGTAATTGATTACTGATTGGGTACTGTTGTTTATATGTGCCAAAGACGGCATTGATGCATGCCTGCAGGTATGGGCATTGGGAAGTTGTGCAGACACTCCTGCTGTACCGTAGCAATGTGAGTATTCATTCTTCATTTTCTACTTAGGTGTATGTTTGTTTGGTTATTTTACTGAGACTATCTGTTATTCGCCTATGTTTGTTTCCAGGTTATACGAGCTGATTACCTCAGTGGTAGGACAGCTCTCCATTTTGCAGCTGTAAATGGACATGTTAGATGTATAAGACTAGTGGTAGCGGATTTTGTCCCAAGTGCTCCACATGAAGTCATCAGTTCTCAGACCAGTGGAGAAGGAGGACCTGCGACTAATTCAAGCAACAAATTTGACCAACCGTACGTTTTTTGTTTCATTTTGTTCTCCTACGAGTTTTACTTGTTACTGAAGTCTGTATATACAAACACCGCCAAACAAGTCAAAACTCCAAATAGCAATTTTCTGAGCTAGTTCCGTGATATGCCAAATGCAGTGCACTCTCCAAGTTTGTTAACAAGGCGGCAGATGGTGGTATAACTGCTCTCCATATGGCTGCACTTAATGGGTATTTTGATTGTGTCCAGCTACTACTGGATATTCATGCAAATGTCTCTGCTGTGACATTTCACTATGGAACCTCGATGGATCTGATAGGTGCGTTATATATGAAACTTTGTTGCTTGATAAGAGTGTTCCATTAGGTATCATTGGTAACTAACTTTCCAGGTTTTGGCTTTTATCGTAGGAGCTGGAAGTACTCCTTTGCATTATGCTGCATGTGGAGGCAATCTGAAGTGTTGTCAGGTTAAAAAACTTCCTTTACACTGCATTATGCATTATTTTTCATTATGTTCTAGGAATTTAAAGAACTTCTTTATCTACAGATCCTTCTTGGAAGAGGTGCTAGTGGATTTACATTGAACTGCAACGGGTAACATTCTCAGTTGTTTTTAGCTGAAATCTTTTTAGTGAACTTTAGCTGCTTGGGCGAACTTTCTACAGGTACACTAAACATATCATATCTTTTGACCAAATTTTAGGTGGCTACCTCTAGATGTTGCGAGGATATGGGGACGCCATTGGCTTGAGCCTTTGCTGACACCTAGTTCTGACTTAGAGCTACCGACATTTCCGCCATCAGTTTACCTCTCATTGCCTCTCATGAGTGCACTGAATATAGCAAGGTGATCTTTCACTCTGTTTGCTGATTTGGAAATTTCTAAAAACACGATCTTTAAAAGTTGCTCAATGAATACAGTCCAAAGTACTACTTTACCGATTATGTTGAGATGCTTCTTCGTAATTCATTTTGCAAACTCAAAACTCGCGTTTGAGTCTTTTATTTATGTGGGCAGACTGCATGTTGAGAGCAACATTAGAAGATACATATCATTGCAGAAAAGAAAACATTTATTCATCTTCAGTCAGTATCCTTATACGTATCAAACTTACTGCAGGGAATGTGGGTTGCAATCTTCTAATGCCTCAGCTGATGATAGTGATGTCTGTGCCGTTTGCCTGGAAAAGGCATGCACTGTTGCCGCTGAAGGTTTGTTCCGTCATTCATCTACCCTTATGTACAGCTTGAATTGGTCCACCTTTGCATGTTATTTTTCCTGTTTGAGCTAAATTTTGCCATTTTAATTTTTTTCTTCTTCGTGTTCTACACTTCATTCTCCAATCCAGTAAATATTGTAGCTAACTTTCATGCTCAAGTCAGCCCAACTGTGGTCCCCCTCTTTTAAACTATCATGATTAATGATCCCTAATGTTATTATACATGCTTTCAGGTTGTGGGCATGAGCTTTGTGTAAGATGTGCGCTCTATCTTTGCTCAGCAAGCAACATTCCTTCTGATATGGTTGGACCACCAGGTTCCATTCCATGCCCTCTTTGCCGGAATGGCATAATCTCTTTTGTTAAGTTATCTAATTCTCCCGCAAAGGAGGAGCTCAAACAACATCTATCTCTAGGACTCTGCACCCCATGCATGCTTCATCATGACCCAGAACCCTCACCTACCTCACTTAGACCCGAAATTCGCAAGAACCGTGTTGCTTCAGTTTCTTCCGATTTTTCATGTCCTGTGTCTTGCAGTCCATTCCCTTCAGTTCCTATTCCCATGTGTACATGCAACGAAGATTCCTGCCCGTCCTTTGAACCCTCGGGTAGAGAGAACGAAGACGAGTCACCACGTCGATCACAAGGAACGATTGGAGGAGAAGAAGATAAAACAGAAGGAACAAGATTTGACAAGACAACATGCTCAAGTATATTTTGGACTAGAAGAAGTTGCCACAGAGAACATCAATGCAATTCCGAAATCAATGCTTAACTTCATTGTGTATATAAAATCCTCTCTGTAGAAGTTATAGGTTTCCATTACTTATGGATGTGCAGAATGTACTAGGTATTTTTTTTTTTGTCCTCGGGCTAGAATCGGCGAAATTTGTTAGTTTCCCACTATGCCCATGTCTGGTTTTGGGTTTACAGATGTTCTTAAATGTATCGGTTAGCTTTATCATTTAGAAAATGTTCATCAGATGTAAGCATTGAAGTAGAAATTCTATGGAACTGGATTGGAGGGGTATTTGCTTTTAAAAACCCAAAATCTTTTGATGATGTTCTTAAGGCTTGCAAGGGTAGAAGTCCCGTAATTCAGGAGCTATGGTTCATTGCATCTTTCAATATAATGGTTGATGTTTGGTTCACAAGGAACAGTGCTTATTTTGGGAATGTCAAACCAGATAGTACCAAGGCCATACAAAGAATAATGACTGTGACGTAAGGCTCAAAGGGTGCATGACCAATTCTGCTTATGATCTGCAAATACTAAAATTCTTCAATATAGGTTGCAGAAGGGTAAAATCTTTTAGAGCTATTTGATGCACTTTCTCCTTGCCTGATCCAGATACTGTACTTCTATGCTGTGATGGGACCTTAAAAGGGTAACTCTGGTTATGCTGGGTATGGTTTTATTATAACAGAAAGTGGAGGACTGGGAATTACTACCAACTTCATTGCAGAAGTGATGGGAGTTCTTGCTGCTCTGGAATGGGCAGTGCTCAAGGCTAAAGACAAAGTTATTAAACTCCGACTCCACAGCATCAATCAGTGCCTTCACAAAACATAATTTCCATGGTATGTGTGGAACAGATGGGAAACTATTTTGCAGGAAGATTAGCTCAATTCACTTCAACCATGTTTACAGAGAGGTAAACTTTTCTGCTGACTTCTTT